>CAXKVW010000985.1:0-239162 GCA_964058825.1 Carex arenaria
AAATTATAAAATAATGTTACTCTAATTGCGGAATCCGCAGGTGGAGTAAGTTACTCCATCTAGAGAAGTGGAATAACTTAATTCGGATTAACTCAAATGCTACTCCACCTTACTCCTTTAAATTACTTCTCGTTTAACTCCTTAAAAATAAATTAAAAAATTTACTCCACTGCTTATTCTACAACCAAACATAACCATAAACTTTGTTCTACTTACACAGTTGCTGGCGGCAGTTGAGACTTGAGAGGGCACAAAATCCTTGACGATTGGAATTTCAGAACTTTTTGAGGACATTCACGTGAGCTTATATACTGCACAGTACAGAGAGCAAAAGTTCTACCTCGAGATGCGCGCTCAGCAGCTTCAAATCTTTGAATTTTTTTTAGAAACAATAAGTAAAAAAAAAATTTATCAAACCAACTTAATTATTTTGATTTTTGCAAAAATCATAAGAACTGAGATGTTATTTTAGTTCCAATGTTTTTTTTTCAGACCGAATTGTCATGTCGGTCCGAGCTGTTTTCACAAGTTTTACACCAACAGTTACATTTTTTTTTTTTTAATGTGAAAACGGCTGAAATGGCAATTCCGTCTGGAAAAAAAATTCAGACCGAAATATCATCTCGGTTCTTATGATTTTGTAAAAACCAAAGTAATCAAGTTGGTTTGATAAAATATTTTTTTCTATTTATGGTTTCTAAAAAAAATTCCAAATATTTTGGACAAAATATTTCAGGAAAACAATATCGACCGTTATTAATTGCGTAATGTGATTTTTACATAATTTGATGAGAACCTTCTAGAAACAAGAAAATCATGCTCGGCATTGAACTAATTTTCACGAAAGTTAAAAAAGAAAAAGGGAAAAAGTTTCGAATGGAATCAGAATTCCCGGTCATGATCTATCCAATCGTAGAAAATCTTGTTTGGCAAATCAGGACCGTTCCTTATGACGTCGCACACATAGGCTGTAATTAGACTTTAATAATTGAATATCTTCAACATCAACTTTCATAGAAATTTAAGCTTTTTTTTTTTTAAATAAAGATGAAATCCAGCCTTGAAATTTAAGCATCCACAAGATATCTTGCTCTACTAAAACTTAATTTTTATATTGTTATTGAATAATGAGTACATCGTGTACTAAATTTGATTCAAATGGAAATGTATTTCAAGAAATCCTAAGTAACAAAAAAACAAAAAACAAATGCCAAGTAACTAAAGCGTTAATTTCCAAATTCTCCAAATAAACAATATGATTTAAAATTTTGTCAATCTAAATCATTGTGTATATTTCTATAATTTTTACAGTTTGACAAAATATATGTTTTTTATAAAAAAAATATTTTTAATATAACTTGCTTAATGACGAAAAATTTCACAGTAAAAATACTTTCGTTCAATTGTCGGACAATCACCAAATTTCTATATTTTCTTTTTATCATGCACGCCTTTTGCGTAATCCTAAACTAATTTGGAGGGAATAAAATTTATAAGACCAGAAATATTAAATATATATATATGTATTAGACATAATTTGTATCTATAACTATATTTTTCTTTGGATATTTTCTTTTAGATGTTAGTCTAGCACGTGACTTCATTTTATTCAAAATTTTACGTCTTATTTTGTAACTATCAAATGATTACATTAAAACTATTAATTAATTGAATTTAAAATCAATTACATTCAAAATTTTAATAACGGATTTAATTAAAACTAATAACTATATATTTACTTAAAATAATCGAATAAATAACTTCAAACAATTTAAAATATTAACAATATTAAATATGAAATATTAATAATTGATACGAATTAATAATAAACAAAACAATTAAAACTCAAAAGTACAACAAAATTCGGCAGAATTATTCTCCGGAGCAAATTTGGAATTATTTCTATTTTGGATGCAGAATGTTAAATTTTGTATATTTTTTAATATTAATAAAAAATTCGGTATTATTTTTATGCCTTTTTATCCTAGCAAATTCTGTCATCAATAATGAGCAATATTAATCATCAACAATAATAATAACAATAATAAATAATAAATAATACTATTATTATAATTATTATTATGAATCCGGCTAGCGTTCTTTCTCTAGAACTTTAACCATATGTTTCCGACATCCAAAACCTATCAAATTGGTTTGAAACAACAAATTCAAATCGTTCAAACTGATCTCTTTAATAAAAGCTTTATTTCCATCTAAAACTTTAAATTTTCAAATGAATTGTAGTAAAAAATAAAGATTTTTAATAAAATAATAGTGTAACGATATTAATCAACAACAACATTAACTGTAATAATAATTATTACTCTTATTATTGTTAGTTTAGTGATGTTAAGCCTAGTGACATAATTTGTATCTTATTCGTGAATAATTTTTTTTTTTGTGTTTTCAAACCGAACAACGAATTATTCGTGAATATAAAATGTAAATTACGAATTATTCGCTAATAAAATTAAAAAAAAATTGTTGTCTTTTTTTTTTGCTTCCTTGTAGAACCAAATTATTTTTGAATTTATATCCGAATTATTTTCGAATCACGAATTTTTAATTCTGCTGAATCAAATTCAAATAATTTATAATAATTTATTTGTCACTATGATATTAAGTGATAGATAAACTGAACTCGCTACATGCAATAGCATAATGAAGTTGTGTGGAGAAGATATGAAACCAATAAGCAATGAATAACGGGGACAATCGGGATTGAATTCTCTGCTCCCCAGGGGGCAGGATTTTCCTATCCCTGAGTCACTGAAACGCGGGCCACACCAAAACTAAAAATCAATATTTAAATTTATAAACCCGTCTGGACCCACTTGTCAGTCTCACTGGGGGCAGGTGATCTCTATCCGGGACAATCAGAGCAGGACGCTTTTCGCCTTTTCCATGTAATCTTTTATTTATTAATTTGCAGAAAAAACCCACTCTATAGCTCTAGGATAATTGTGTCATAAATTAAGCATCCCAAGAGAGATTCCATTTCCCTCCTTTTTTGTTTTTTTTTACCAAATCCGATTTTGGGAAGAAGAACCAAATCCAGAACTCAAAAGAACATATAAAAATCAGCGGCAGCAACAAGAATTAAATCTTGGGAACCTCAATTTTTAATTAACTTAAATTGATGATAGATATGCCTTGTATAAAAATTCAATGCACCAATATGAATATATAATGTTTGGTGTACAATTCAAGGCGCCTTAGTAACTAACACTTGTGTTATTTTAAGGTTTCCCTATTTGGGTTTCTTAATCACAGCCCTCCATCAGACCTAACCACCTTGCTTAGAATATTGATACATGTCGCTCTCCTTTTATACACGGAAAATTGGGTATTTAGAGATAGTGACAATATATGTATACAATATTTTGCGTATCTACCAATCGTCAATCATATCTAGCATCTTGTGTATTTTTAAATTAAAAAAAAATTAATTATTAACAATTGACATGACTTAATTATTTTTTTCCCAACAGTTTTGACCACCCAACAAACTCTAATTTTCTCATACTAAGGTAAACTTAAGACTAAAATAAACTTGAAACAGTTGAATAAAAAATGAGCAGAGATGGTGAATTTAGCTGAGTGATAATATTCTCGACCAATTTTCTCACTTCCTAAATCTTGCCAGACCAACAAATCTTTGATCTTTCAGAAATCACAATTCACAACACATCAAACTCAATTTCACAACACGTTTGTCTGATTTTATTGACTTTGTTTTCTCGCTATAACCAATCATCAATCAAGCTCAAGCTCTTGAGCTCTTGAGCTCTTGGCTCTTCCAAGTTTCTTCCTTCTTCTTTTTAATCCTTTATTATTAATCCTGTTGGTTCCCTGTTGATTGATTTGAGCCATCAAATCTGCTCTGGAGTGTGTGTGTGTGTGCGCGCGCGCGCGCGAGTGAGAGAGAGAGAGAGAGAGAGAGGCATGTGAGTGAGTGCGTGTACACACACCCGATAAGGGTAGCCCGGTCGCTGTCTCTAGATTTGACATCTATACCCTTACATGTGGTCCCCATTCTCCAGTTTCAGCTGGCCGCCCCAATACATTTCTACTGTTTGTGCTGCTTTCTATCTCCTTCGCTATACCAAACTCTGTACAACTTTTACTCCAGATCTTCTGCGCCACGCAATTCTACAATATTCATGCCGATTAGCATAGAACGGTAGCATAGTGACAAACTGACACTCGTTATACGAATGGATGAAGAGATTTCGCCCGCTATAAGAAAATAAGAAATGGGATTCCTCCATCAGACCCATCCCCTCATCTATTCCATCGATTTTGGTAGTGGGGCCATCCTGCTTCCTCGCGGGGCCCACAGCCCAATCACATCTCTGACAGCCACCTGATTCTGGATTGGACAGCTGTGCTTTCTCGCCCACCACCTCTTCCCCGGAAATTTTTTATCAATAGAAATTATAAAATTTAAATATACAAAAATAAAAAGAATACCTATATTACAACAAATATAGTAAGGTCGGAATCATTAGCAACAATTTATTTATTTTATGAATTGGAGTCAATAACTTCAATCCATAATTTTATATTTTTTTATTAATTATATTGAATTCTGTAAGAAAGACACCACATTTGATCAAGTTTTAAGAAAAAATAATAAAATTATGGATTGGAGTCATTGACTCCCGATCCATAAATGAATGGATCGTTGTCGCTGACTCCGATCTTACTATATTTGTTGCAATACAGGTACTCTTTCTGTTTTTATATATTTGAATTTTATAATTTCTATTGATAAAAAATTTCCTCTTCCCCCTTTCTCTCCTCTCTCCTCTCTCCCTAGTATAGTATAATTCTCCCACTCGGGATTGTTTCGCTCTTATTTTCCTTTTTCCCTGGAACAAGGAATAATTGAATTGAAAACTCAAATCTCCCTTAAAACTCTGATGTAATTCCCTCCGTTTGCATAAAATCCACGGTGATATTTTCTATTACCCTGTTGGGCATTTGATACCAACTCATAGAAGCCAATTATTTGTGATTCCAAATCGGAAAAAGATAGCACGGAAGGCGCTCGCAAATTTTACTTTCTTTTCGTTTAAATGCCGTAGTAGTGCTCTTAAAAGACATAAGAACAAGGTTCCAATAAATGAAACCTTTTTTATATATGTTCAAATGTTTAAAAGACTCTCTTTGAAGATATAAAATTAATTCTTTGACGAGACTGTTTAAAGATATGAAATTAATTAGCTGAATCAAGGACATGTTTATAAAAAAAAAAAAACAGAGAGAGACAGCAACTGGACGACATTAATGTGGCAACAACCCCCGCATATATTGCAGAATTTTATCCAGACTATAATTGTCTTCCTTCCAATTTTATTGGATAAGTTGGAAGAAAGCAGACTATAATTGTTTCAACCAATTCCACAAATGTTCCTCCCTCTGAACAACTAGCATGATCTGGCATTTGTATTCCTTTCAAATGAACAAGTTTTCTCTTGTTCCTTGACCAAAAGAATTATACCAGTCAAAGTGACCAAGAAATTATTACTGACTTGTATTACCTTACTCGATCTCACTGGTAGAGACGAAACAGTATGTAGTCAAAAGAGATCGCACAACCTCAGAGGAAGTGAGGAACTGAGGATTATGATTATGAATCACATAAAGTGAGAGGAACTGGGTTCTCTTAAACAAGCAAGGAAAAGAATTGTGAAGTAATTGATGAATACTCTACTCACAAGTCACAACAAATAAGCTAATTATGCAGATAACCTAATTTGCACCAAAAGTGGAAAATCGCCTCTTCTTCATTAATCATTGATTTATTTAACATCCCAGATCTAACCATAATACACATTGATATTAAAAAAGGCATACTAATTTCTAATATACTTGCAAAGAACCTCCTTTAGAAAAGGGTTTAAAAAAAAAAAAGCAAAATGAAGAAAAGGAGCCGGTACAACGACCACCCTCTTGCACCTCTCCCGCCAGCCGGTTCAGTAAACCCCAACTTGGTCTAGTGAAACAGGGTCTGATCAAATCTCATTTCCTCACCAATCTCTTAAGTTCAATCTCCGGGACCCACTAGCAGTGGCACTGAAAAAACCTCAAGTTTTGGTTGGCCACCCTTCAAGCCGCCATGACACGCCAAGCAGACGTGGCAATAAGCGAGCGGGTGTGCCAGCCAAGGGTCAAGCACCCGTCTTTCTCCTCAATCCGGTATCCATCTCCACCAGCAAATAGCGCAAGCAAAGTGCTAGCCTGTTTGAAAGCGTTCGACCCAAGATGAACGGGCTCAAACCCGGCCAGGTTAAACCGGCCACGCCACTGCACCAGGTTCTCATGCCTCTCAGTCCGATCAGAACCCTCACAAGCTACAATGTTAAAAATCTGACGGCCCAAGTACAACTCCGACATGACTTGGTCAGGCTGGCCTGGGTCCTGGGGTTCAGTTGGTGAACTATTCGAACCCTCAAGTGAATCAAACATGGTTGAATAGTAGTGCAACGCCTCGGTAAACCGGTCTAAAAACGAACCAGAGTTGTGGTTCGCCTCCTGTTCAACCACAGTAAAGAGTTTTGGTTTTACCTTTTGTACCGTGTCAAGCACCTTATCAAGCTCACCAGGCCGGGCCAACAAACTATGTAGCTCACAAACAGAATTAATCACCACCGCTTCTGGCTCACCATCCCGGCTTTCATCTTCTAACATATAGGGTTCAATATCAGCAAGTGAATTGGCAACCAAGCCATGATATTTGAAATCGACCCGAATGGTGTGTGCAAATTGCGCAAGCTTGAGCCCAACCTGTTGAAGAGCACCGGAGTTGTCAGGCTGTGGCGGCCCCACGCCTGTTAATCGAAATGATGGTGGGCCCTCAGGCCGGAGAGCAAGGGCTTGAATTAAAGCAGGCCACTGCATACCCTGTTTGATCCCGAAATCTACCACATGGACCCTTTTGCACCCTGCAAAGGCCTCCAAAATTGCCTGATTAGCAGTGAAGTGTGCGAATTTGAGATAGGGGCAGGTTTCATAGAAGTGCATGTGGAGCAGATCGGCAAACGAGTCGAAGGTCGATGGGTCAGATATCGGTCTGACAGGAGGCCTAAGCCGGTAGATCCGCCGAGCTAGGGCTTCACTGAAGTAGGTTGCGACTTTGCGCATCGCCCCGCCTTGGGACGAAGCAAGGACCGATATCTGTTTAATCAACGCATCGGCTGCCTTGAGATTGTCTTGTTGCACAGCCTCAGCACATGCCATGAGGGCATGAACCAGGCGAACGCCGGCTTCTTGTGCGTCTACCACGACAACCTGAAGACCTGGAGCTGTAACAGGAGCAGGGTTAACGGGTTCAGACCCTCCTCGGCCAAGTGATGAAGAGGAAGAAGAGGAGCAGGAGCCTGATCCAGAACCAGTGCGCATCCGCTTCCTTTCCCGGCTGGGATCTGTTTGTGAAATGGAGTTGGGGTCAAAGGTAACAGTAGATGATTCAGCCGGGTCAAAAGAAGAGACAGCTGAAGGAGGTGGGGGAAGTGAAGGAGAAGGGAGTGGTGGAGGCGGGGTGTTGAGCTCAGTCAGCATGGAATCAAGCCACGTGGACAGATCTGAAGGATTGTAGTGCACCGTTTCAGGAAAGAAACCCATATCATCAGTGACCTGAGCTGTTGATGCAGAGGCACCCATGCCCATGGCCATCTCCAGCTGCTCCAGCTTCTGCGCGACGTCAGCCATGTCCGATGATCGGACTTTGTAACCCAGCGCAGCCAGAAGCTCATCTACATCTTCCTCCTGCGATTGCGCCGAAGCAGGGAGCTTTCCCTTCGCCGCCGCCTCGCCGGAGGAGGCGGTGACACTGTCCGGGTACTCTCTCTTCATAATATTTCGCTTATATCTCAAGCCTATTTTGTGCCGATTTCTTTCTATTTTCTCTACTTGTTATGAGAGATAATTGTGGGAGAAGAGGAATGGAATAATAATAAGAGGAGCATCTCTCTCTCTCTCTTTGAGTGTGTTTCTCTCTCTTTTCTCTATTTGTATTTGTATTTTTACGCTCTTCTGCTTGCTTGCTGTGATTTGTTTCTAATTAGCAGTTTAGGCATGTGTTACTGTGTAGAGTAGTTATTTTGGAAATTCGTTTCCCGAGTCTGGAAACAACCAATAGGAAAATTTCCTAAGAGAAATCAAGTGGAGAGACTACAAATCCGTCAACAAACTTTCTTAATCCGTATTTCTAATCTTAAACCCCCCCTATTTACAATTTGATAACCTATTCGTATTTGTGGGCAACTCCTGCAAGTGCAGAGCAACTTGATTTTCTTTTTAATTTTTTGTGTTGTCTTTAGAATAACAAAAGAGAGCTGCTCCTTTTTTAGCAACTAATATTTTTTTCGAAAGTTAAATTATTTCTTTATAAAATAGAAATTAAAAAATTCGACCAAGTTTTCATAATATTCCCATTCTGCACAAAAAATTGAAATTTGAGGATGTTTCAATTTTGCAGACGGTTCCATATTTTAAAAAAAGAAAAAAAAAAGAAAAAAAGGGAATACAATTTTGCAGTAATACAAAGCAGAGGGAAATAATTACGACGGTCTTATTTATCTGAGAAGGCCACAGGGAGGTACACTATGTCTGAACAGCCAGAAGATCAGGAATCTTAGCTGGAAGTCGTACAGTTTCGACAGTTTCATCCAATTATTTATCCCGATTTTGCCCCTGCTTATTACTGTTTACCGAAATGACACTAACCCAGACGTCTCACCTGTTATTAGCACGGCCCTCTGAACTCCGGGCCCTACCTTTGCGTCAATTATCTCGCACATCAGCACATGGCTTGATATTCTTATCAATTAACTCCCTAGACGCGGTCTTTGGGACCCTATGAATTCACATGTCAGGTGGGATCCATGTATCAGTGGAAGGAGTATAGTTCTAATGAAGTGGTTGTCGTCCAGGAAAGGATTTACATACAGTGTGGTCCGGCAATCAAAACCACAGGTTCACGAGGGCTGCGAATCCTTATCGCCAACTCTCTCAATGGCGCCACGTGCTGCAATCGTTATCTCTTGCTCCCTCGCCCCCAGTAACTTTTTGGGGTTGTGTGTTGTGCGTGAGTGTACCATACCAACGCCCCATCTTTCCCACACCAGGATCAAAACCGTACAAGATACACCTCAAATTGAATTCATAGGTCGGCTTAGTCTCGTGTCATATTGATAATTCGGCTAATCCGTGGACCTGGTACACAGGAGAATTGTTTATACCAAATGGGAGACAGTGAGAAGTAGAAGAACAGTGGCTAAAGAGAAACCGATGGACGATAGAAGGGACCCATTTGTGTACCCCCACACGTGGGATGGGCCCCATATTTGCCGTTCATTATTAGTGAATTTATCTTTTATATATTTGTGGGTCCTACCCCCCACCAGCACCTCCAGTGTGCCCCACAAGCCCACAACCTAATGTCTGACCGGCTTGATTAGCTCAGGAGAGGGGTCTTCAGTTCGGCCTGGTTCTGCATTAAATGCTAGAACCATTATAGAGAATTGCACTGTTTGAAAGCAGCGCCAAAAATTCTGGCTACTATAAGATCAGTGTCATTTTAGCCTATATAACATCAACTTCAAAATCTACCGAATCGACTTTGAACGGAGGTGCTGGTGGGGGGTAGGACCCACAAATATTCTGGCTACTATAACATCAGTGTCATTTTAGCCTATATAACACCAACTTCAAAACCTACCGAATCGACTTCGAATGGTGAATCCAAACCGTTCAAACCAATATACTTCATTAGTTGTGCGTTTACATGCAAAATTTATAATTTTTCAAATTTATTTAGTATTAAGTCAAGCGGTCAAATGTGTGAGTTTTTAAGTTAATTTTAATACATTCATTTTTCAAAAATTTTACCGCTTGATTTGATATTAAAATAACTCAAAAATATTAAAAAAAAAATTACATGTAAACACATCACTCATAAAGTAAATCAGTTTGAACGGTTTGAATTAGTCATTTGAAGTTAGTGTCATATGACACTGATGTCATACTAGCCAGACTCCAAAATACTTGTTACGTTCTTGAGAAATATAAACAGTATAATAAAGGTGTGAGCGATAGATAATATTTTTTAATTTCCTATTTGTGTAATATATTGAATCATTAAGTAATATTGATCAATTCAATATCCATAGTCATTCCTATTTATGTAATATATTGCATCATTAAATAATATTGATAAATTCAATATCCATAGTCTCTTGCAAATAATTGTTCACGTATTTTTCAAAGAGTACATTCGCAATAAACATGTTTTGAACAAATGCATTCAGATTATATATACAAGGTGCTATCTTTTAAAAGTTCGATGTAAACTTGGAGATATAAGTGAGAAATTATGAATAAATAAGATGTAAATTGGTTCGATAAGTATTTGTAGTTGTTAATAACATCATATAAAATTAAAATCGGTACAGAAATTATAACTTTCTAAATGAATGTATTATGTATACTAATGTCATTGTCATCCTAGTTCAATATAACTGAGATAAATTCATAAGTATATATTAGATAAATATTTTTCCTATTTTTGCACGTTCAATTAGCACATAGTGCTACATACTATTTGAATAAAATTAGGTTATTTTTTCTTCTCTACATTATACTTCAATGAATATTTAATCAAATAAATACAAGTTTTTTTTTTATCATTTATGCAATACTAAAAAGTATATTAAGCTAGTGATAATGTTATTGGATTATGCGAAGTACGACCAAATATTTTGAAAGCAATAATTAATATATCAGCATAAAATTCGGTAATTTTTGTGAGAAATCTGATGAATTTTACAAACTAATACGAAATTTTCCGGTGCAAGTATTATGGGGACCATTAGCGGTTGTGGTTTACGTCACAATATTATGGGGTGGGGAGTAAGGTAAGGATAGTATAACGTCATTGGATGGGTGGCTATATGTGTTGCGCTGAAGGTGATAGTAACTCTAGCAGCTTCTTGGAAATTGCTATCTTATCCTCTCCGGTTCATGCTAAGATGCTACAAAAAATACTCACAAGCATTTAGGAAGTAATGGAGAGAAATCAAATCCCAACAAATATCCGCATTTCTGACGGTAGCTCTAACTGCCTCTTGGAAATTGCTATCTTATCATCTCCAATTCATGCTAAGCTGTTGCAAAAAATACTTGCGAACATTTAGGAAATAATGGAGAGAAACCAAATCTCAGAAAAAGAAATCCACATTTCTCTCCATTCTCTCGCATCGCCATCTCTTTAATACAAAACTCTTATTCTCCATATACATACTGATGTTGTAAATCATGTTATCAATAGATTCTTGTACAAGTTATTCTTTGAAAAGGATAGACATTGTTTTCAAATAACATGAAGAATCTTTATTCAAAAAAAAAAAAATAACATGAAGAATCGTTAAATTGGCTCAATTATTCTTATTCTAACATAGTATTTATTAATGGTTAATCTTTCTTTAATAAAGTGATATGTTTTTTTAATATTATATGTCTTAAGTTTCTCATTCCTGCCTGAATTAGTTTTTATTTTCTTAAATACATGTCAAGAAAATTTGTTACCCAAGACTTCTTTCATCAATTTATGGTTGTTGTAAGTGAGAAATTCTATGTAAATAAGATGTAAATTGGTTTGAGAAGTATTTATGGTTGTCAATAACATCATATAAAATTAAAATCCGTACACAAATTATAACTTTCTAAATGAATGTATTATGTACTATTGTCGTTGCCATCCTAGTTCAATATAACTAAGATAAATTCACAAGTACATATTAGATAATTATTTTTACTATTTTTGCACGTTCAATTAGCACATAGTTCTGCATACTATTTGAATGAAATTAGGTTGTTTTCTCTTCTCTACATTATACTCCAATGAATACTTAATCAAACAAATACAAGTTTTTTTTTTCATTTATGCAATACTAAAAATGTTTATTAAGCTAGTGATAATGTTATTGGATTATGAGAAGTACGATCAAATATTTTGAAAGCAATAATTAATATATCGGCATAAAATTCAGTAATTCTTGTGAGAAATCTGATAAATTTTTCAGACTAATATGAAATTTTCCGGTACAAGTATTAGATATAAAAATGATTTGGCGGTTGTGGTTTACGTCACAGTGTTATGGGGTGGAGAGTAAGGTAAAGATAGTATAACGTCATTGGATGGGTGGCTATATGTGTTGCGGTGAAGCTGACAGCTGATGGCAACTCTAACAGCCTCTTGGAAATTGTTATCTTATCCTCTCTGGTTCATGCTAAGCTGTTACAAAAAACACTCACGAGCATTTAGGAAGCAATGGAGAGAAACCAAATCTCGAAAAATATTTGCATTCCTGATGGTAGTTCTAACGACCTCTTGGAAATTGCTATCTTATCATCTCCAATTCATGCTAAGTTGTTGCAAAAAATACCCGCGAGCATTTATGAACTAATGAAGAGAAACCAAATCTCGGAAAAATATCCGCATTCCTCTCCATTCTCTCGCGTCGCCATCTCTTTAATACAAAACTCTGATTCTCCATATACATATTGATGTTGCAAATCATATTATCAATAGATTCTTGTATAAGTTATCCTTTGAAAAGGATAGACATTGTTTTCAACTAGGCTCAATTATTCTTATTCTAACATAGTATTTATTAATGACTAATCTTTCTTTAATAAAGTGATATGTTTTTTTTTCTTAATATTAATATTATATGTCTTAAGCTTTTCATTCCTGTCTGAATTAGTTTTTATTTTCTTAAACACATGTCAAGAAAATTTGATACCCACAAGACGTCTCTAATCAATTTAGTAAAAAAAAATTATGGTCCAAGTAAAATATATGTTCATACATAAATCTAGCCAACACTATATAAATATATACATAAAGTAAAATTCACATTGACTAGTACATGGAGTTATTACATAGTTATAGTACAACCGCTCTCACCACAATCTGCTGTGTACTGAATGAAATATGGGGAAGGAGGGAAGCAGAAGATCCAATTTAACCCCTTTTTTTTTTAGTGGAATGTGATGTTATATTTTGCCACATTGCAATGTGAGCCACAGAAAGAGAGAAATATCCATCCCTCAAATAAATGTTCATAATTTTATCATTGGACCTAAAACCAATGACCCTTTTTTTGGGCGGTTGGACTTGGGATGGTTCCAATCATTTGCCATACTTATAATAAATAGCCTTTATGGGAAATGGCATTTTAAGCAAGTAGCCCTCCAAATTATTTCAAAATAAAAATAAACATTGTACAAACGTAATTCATCAGATATAGTATAAATCAGTCAGGGTCAATGTAACCTAATTGTTATAATAAAATTCCTTGCTTAATAGTGAGGCTACTGTTCCATCTAATTATTGACATTTATTTCCCCGAAAGAGGGAATATTGTTTGGAAGAGGTAAATGATAATTTGACAGTTATTTATCTTGATAGTGGTAATGATATTATTAAGGAAAAATTGGTTATTTGCCACTCCAAAACTTTCAAATCTGAAAAATGTCACTCTAAACTTAGTTAATTCTCAAATTTGCCACAAATACATAATGTTTATATTTTTTTATTAAAAATTAACTGAAAAATACAGTTTTGAGATACGTATAATGAGAGATCTGAAGGGTATATAGAGAAATACAGAAATACGTATCTCAAAACTGTACTTTTCAATTATTTTTTAATAAAAAATACAAAAATTGTGTATTTATAGCAAATTTAAAAATTAACTAAGTTTAAAGTGGCATTTTTTCAGATTTATAGTTTTGTGATGGTATTTTTCAGATTTGAAGATTTTGGAGTGACAAATAATCAATTTTCCCTATTATTAAATTAGATACAAAATTATATGGCTAAAAGGTAAATTATTTTAATGCTGGACTATAAAATTTTATATAAGCATTTAATTTGGATTAATAATATGTAGAGGCGGAGACATGAAAATATAAAAGACTTGAGGCCTTCTTAGGAAATAAAGCGTGCCACAGTGTTAAGTATTTAGTTATATTATCCGATTTGAAAAGGAATTATTCATAAATATTAGCGCTGTAACAATTTTGAAAGAGGTGCACAAGGGATAAGGATCATTGACAATCTGACACTTCTATGTGAAGTTGTGAACGAGATTGCTTCGCGCAAATATAAAATAAATGTGTTATTAAATCACACCAACTTGTAGCTTCAACAAACTAAAAACATTGTTTACTTTATCTATACAAAATAATCTTAATTTCTTCCCCTTTTTATTCCTACAGTACTAATTAGTTCCTTAACAAAATACTTTTTATGGCAATGGTACGCGTATTGAATTTATATGATTCTTTGTTCAAGGCTTCAAGCTAAAGATAATATGATTGATGCATTAAAATGATTAATTTTAAATTTAAAGATTTATTAAGATTAAGATTAATTATACTATAAGTGAGAGGATTGCTTTAAATATATGAAGGGATCAGGAAGCTATTAGATTAGTTAACGTATTAGGTAATAGATTGACCCAACTTCCTATCCTTAACTTAGACATTACTTTGCATTACAAAACTCTATCCGGTTATGATTGAGCTTCGCATTGGTTGTGGGGGGGGGGGGGGGGGGGGGGGGGGGGGGGGGGTCAAAAGTAAAGATTTATGATTTAACATGTGGTAGTCATAACTTATATGTCCTTAATAATTAAGGGTTTCAACCCACATATATTTTCCTTCATACTATGAAAGAAAACTATATATTATTAGTATCAAAGTATCAAAAAGCAAAGTTTTGTCAATAACAATTTAAAAATATATTTTTGTACAGCTTATGTTATTTTGAATAAAATCCATAGACAACTTTTTCTTTTTTTAGAAAACATCCTCAAAGGCAAATTTGTTTATCATTATTACTGTACACAAGGTTTTGTCCCCACAAAATCTAAATTAAATTCAAAAGAGAAAATAAACAATAAAACCAGGTATCGAGGTACAAAATTTGCACAGAGATCCTTAACCAGTATAATGAGAAATTTGTATTTATTGAAAATACTATTTAAAATAAGAGAGGAAAAAGATCGGTTGTAACTTTGAATCGATCCAATTTTTTTTTATTTTCATTGGATGATTATTTTATATTTTGAGATTTAGTTAAAATTAAAATGACAAGAATATTTTTTTTAATTATATTTATTAGTGAATATTTTTCTTGCTAAAAAATGAGAAACTAGTCTCAAAACAAAACAAGTATGTGCTCTTTCTTATTTGATCCGATGGTCAAAATTAATTATAAAATTTTATCCTATAAAATGTAGAAATCTAGCTAGAGTATTGCTTATTTTATATTATGAAAAAAGGCAAGGGCTCTTGTAAAATTTCTTTCTTATAATAATTAAAAATGTGTAACCATTATTTATAGAAAGGAAGCAAAGAAGAGCACGTTAATTGACCGCCACCATCTGCCTCTTGTTACGATTGCACAATTTATATAGCAACACGGGTTTGCTTTATTTATTTATTTATTTATTGTTCCAAGGGAATTAGTCTGGAGGGTGTAAGAATAACTAGAATAGTAAGTTATTTAAAAATAGTTTTTATTCGGAATAGTAATGTGCATTCAAACGATTTTTTTGTTATTCGGAATAGTGAGAATAACTGTTATTTTCTATTCTTTGGAAATGTTGGAATAGCTACTATTTAAAAGTGTAAATAAAGAAAAAAAATATTTATTACTGTCAACACAGTTCCGAAATAATAAAATTGACACCACTTATTTTATCTCTACGTCATGACAATTCATTTGAGACCCCATTTACCTATCTTTTCTCTTAATAAGCACCTTGTTAATACTATTATTTATCAGTTACAGCTATTCACTATTCCAAATATATAATTCAAACAACATTTTTACTATTCCGAATAACACTATTTTCACACTATTTTGAAAATCGCTATTTTTTCACTATTTTTATCTACTATTCTAAATAATAGCTATTCTAGTTATTCTATAGTGCATCCAAACGTACCCAGATCTAGAGATCACAGTTGAAAAAAAAGCATAGCCACCAAAAAAATATTATATGGGCGTCAATCGGCACTATATATATTTATACCAACACAGAATAATTCTTCCAACAATGTATTAAAATTATTTATAATTTTTTTATCGCTAAATTTTATATTAAATTAAAACAAAAAATCAATTTAATAAGCTTAAATTAAAATATCAGGAAGTTTGATGAGCTTAATTAAATAAGGCTAGCTTTTACTACATGTACGTGTGGGTTTCCAATTGATGGGCATGAATTGTTTTGGGTTTAGTTAGGCCGTATGTCATGTATATTTTAATTAATACAAGTAGTTGCTATGAAACATAAATTATGCAGTCTATTCTTGCAAGCAACATTAAAAATTAATATTTAAAAGTTTGATTGCTTTTCAGGTATTTTACTTGCTATAAATGTTGAAGTCAATGGAGATTATTTTTTGCAACGGTTTGAGTTCAATATCCACAAGTAGAGTCATATGTTTATGTTATGGAAAATAAATAAAGTTTGATTTTTTTTTATATAAAAAAAAAAAAGTGGAACTCAGAATCAAATTTGAGCAAGAATGGATGTACTAAAAAAGTTGCTTGTTAATTAATTAGGTCATTACACTAAACTAAAGTAGGTTCCATTTTGCTCATTGATAGAGATATGCACATGCGCATATTTGCTACACTTCTCCAGCTTTCTCCCATTTCAGTCCAAATTTCTTAATTAGTACAAACAAGAACAGGTATAACACAGCAAAAAAATAAAAAAGAAGGCAAATTGTATCTGTATTTTTTTTTTTGCAGAAAATGATCTAATAAAATTCGTTCTCTTTTGCATTTGGATTATTTGAGATGAAAATTCAATTGAAATTAAAAAAAATTCTTAATTGTAGAAACTTTTGTGTTTATTTCCTTTTTTGAGAGCATGCACAAATCACATGGGAAATTTAGACGCTTGTAAAGCCAATTTTTTTTAAATATCCAACACTAAATAAAAAATATTGCAAATGCCTAAGTTATTGAAACAAAAATAAAATACCCAGGTCGCCGAGTTTCTCGGTGACTGAATTTTTTTTTTGGGCCACCGAAAAACTCGGCGGCCGAATAACATAATTTTTTCTTTGATTTACACGGTTTCTGATTTATGATTTTTCTATCTAATTAGAAAATATTATGATTTATTTACTTGTTGTATTGAAATATTAGAAATATTTTATATATTTCTTTAAAAATAGATAGAATACTATATAATTTGGTTTATAAGAAAGACTGCTACAAATAATCTGAATCAACATTTTTTAGGTCAGATTTTTTGCGGCTAAAATTTAGATATTTCTTTGTGTATTATTGGAAAAAAAAAATAAAAGTATTTTGAATCTGAGTTGCTGATATCGGTTCAAAAGTCATTTCTAGATAAATACAGAAAATATTGTGATCCTTTTATTTAAAAAAAATGATGAATTTCTCTATTTTGTCAGATGAAGTGATTTATTTTTAAAAAAAAAATCAAAATGAATACAATATCTTATAATTTAAATGTACTAGAAGGATCACAATATTTTCTTTATTTTTACTCAGAAGTGACTTTTGAACCGGGATAAATAACTCAGATATAAAATATTTTTTTCCAATAACACCAAAATAAATATTTTAATATTTCTTACAACCGCAAAAAGTCCGGCCTGAAAAATATTAATCTGGGTTATTTGTTGCAGTCTTTGTAATAAATCAAATTATATAGTATTCTATCTACTTTGAAAAAAATATATAAAATATTTCTAATATTTCAATACAATAAATAAATAAATAATATTATTTTCAAATTAAATAAAAAACCATAAATCATAAAATTGGTTTCTGACAGAAACCGTGTAAATCAAAGAAACTCGACATGTTATTCGGCCGTTGAGTTTCTCAGCGGCCCAAAAAAAAATTCCGCCACGCAAATATTTTTATATTTTTTTCAAAAACTTAAGTATTTGTATTATTTTTATTTAATGTTGGATATTAATAAAAAAAATCGGCTTGTAAAGCTGGTACAATTTTTCAACAATTAAATTGATTTTAAAGTCGTTTGATAAAAAGAGTGGTACCATCTGGAGTGATGTACTATTGCATAATATGTAATTGAGGTAATTAACTGGAGTCAAGATTTAATGCCTTTAGCTAAATTTATGTAACAAACTTGCGTTGAAAGAAAATGTGACGTCATGTTATTTTTTTCCCATTTTTTTAAGAAAATATTTTTCTTTAAAGGGACCAAGGATATATTTTTAGAGGGAGAGGGGGGTGTCTGATGCCTATCGGATCAGAGTCTGTTCGACGGGTGGTTTCTACCGTCCGATTCACTTCAAGATCTGTGTATATCACTTCAATATACGTGTGTTTGCTTTAATATCCATGTGCATAGATCTTGAAGTAGATCGGACGATATAAACCACCCATCGAACAGACTCTGGTCCGATGGGCATCGGACACCCTCCTCTCCCATTTTTAGTACATATATAACAGAGAGAAATTCTCTAACTAAGCACACCATTTTACCTACTTCAAAAAAAAAATAACAGAGAGAAATTTCAACATCATATTGAGAGAAACAAAAATAAAATAAAAAGAGAGACAGAGACTCCACATGTGAAACCACATGTTTTGGGACTGCCAAGAAGAATTTCTAGGTTTAAATTGTCAGGATGTACCCCTCATGTGTGGTACTAATACATTGTTAAATGAAATAAATACCCCTTTCCATCTTAACTTAATCATGTATCATGACCAGACTTATCATGTCGGCTACAATCACCAACAAAGCGCTACTTCTAATAATATCAAAGCAAAATATATATATTATATTATTATTACATGCATCCAGTTGCGTTAGTAAATGTAATTCATATTAATTTTGCTTTAAATAGTAAATATATAGAGAAGAAATGGACCTTTTCCAAAGTGGCACAAGATTTTTTTTTTTTGTTTTAAAAAATAAATTAAGAAGATTTATTAGTATTAAACAAGGCCGAATTGATGTTGACTATTTGCGGATCGATTTGTGCTTAATTTCAGATCAACTCAACTTGGTCGCTTTCTTGAGTTTGTAATAGTTTAGTAATGAACTAGGTTGATTTTTTTTTTTTTCCTTTTTGACACGAAATTAGTTTTCAAATTAAACATAAATGTTTATGCCAGTCAAAAATTATGTGCGAGGAGGCTGAAATAAACAATCACAACTATTTATGCGGGCATTTTAATAAGTAGGCTAATACGTGGGAAGGCACATGGAATTGTTGTTTTTTAGGAGTTGCATATGTAGAATTTGTAAAATATATTAAAAAGGAGGTTTCGTGGAAGGCACTTATTTTGATCCATATCAACGCGTGTCAGAAGAATGCTTAATATTTTATACAGTTTAATTGTCTCTAGGTCGCACAAAATTTATGATAACTAAACTGACAATACAATAATATTCTTTGCATCACCTTCAAATGCCTGCATGAAATGATGAAAATGAGGATTTAATCCTGATTCGGCTTTGTTACTGGGCTTGAATGTTACAAAAATTATTTAATATTAGTTTTTAATTTAGTGATTAAGATAACATCTTTTGTGTAAAAAATTGTTGGTTCAAATCTCAAAGATAAAGTACAACGAGAGATCCTCTCAGATTGGATCTGATGCTTCATCTTTTAATTTGATGCTTGATAGAATGATAGGTATAAGCGTGCTAATACATAAAAAGGGGAAAAGAAAAATTCCTATTAACTACAGTAAAACTGAGGCTGTACACGATGGAATAGAATAGTAGCACATTTATACCATGTTTTACTTGTTCACCAACATTGTTAATTACTGGGCCAAGATACATGGAACATTTATTATTGGGAGTATATAGAACTCGTGGAATAGTGCTATGTTATCATAAGCTACAATATTTTTCCTGCCTAATTTTGACCAGCTATCTGTTCTTCTGTTGTCTGTCTTATTGATTTTTTATCTAACTAAATACAAACATTCTGCTATCATTTGAAGGTCATCAATTTCAGAGACCAATTCAAAATATGAAGACATGGGGAAAAAAAAAAATACAAAACCATTGAGATACTTTACCAAGCATGCATATACTGGTATCATCCACAATGGTTTTTTTCTCTTCCTTTTTGCCAATTACATAATTAAGAAAATGCCCACAATTATATTATGAATCAAGGCAATAGTCACCTTCTACATTAAACTGACAGTTACTATCTTTATACAGTACAAAACAGATGATGACTATATATATACAAACGCCACTTGATAACTAATAATCATATACAACTAACTCTTCAGACTTCATTTGCCAATTCGATGGATTCCAGATAAAATCTCAGATCTACCACTGCATTGCCAGTACACAGAATGTAACATTTAACTAAGCATAAAATTATTTCTACAAAAGAAGCACTTCAGTTTCTGTTTTTTTTACATGAACGTACCAAGAAAAATAGTACCAAGGTTTGACACAATCACATAGAATAGTAGAGCATTTATACCATGTTTTTCTAGTTCACCAACAATGTTTAATTCCTGGGCCAAGATACATGGAACATTTATTAAGTACAGAACTTGTTGAATAGTGCTATGTTATCATAAGGTACATGATTTTTCCAGCCGAACTTTGACCAGCTGTCCTCCTGTTTTCGGTCTTATTGATTTTTCATCTAACTAAATAGAAATATTAAGCTATCATTTGAAGGTCATCAATTTCAAAGGGCAATTCAAAATATAAATAGGGGGTGGGGGGGGGGGGGGGGGGGGATTACAAAACCATTTGAATGTGAGGGTTACTTTACCAAGCATGCATATACTGGTATCATTCACAATGTTTTTTCCTTATTGCCAATCAAGGCAAGAGTAACCTTCTGCATTAAATTGACAGTTACTATCTATCTTCATACAGTACAAAACAAGATGATGACTATATGTACAAACGCTACTTAACAATTAATGAGCATATACAACAAACTCTTCAGACTTCATTTTGAAAATTCGACGAATTCCAGAGAAATCAAAATCCCAGATCTACCGCTGCATTGCCAGTACACAGAATATAACTCAGCATAAAATTATTTCTATAAAAGAAACACTTTATTTTCATTATTTTTGCATGAACGTACCAAGAAAAAGAGTACCAATGAAACGACAGCTCCTAGCTGTGTATAGTTTAGTCAATAGTCAGGTCTCTATGCAAAGGCATCCTCTAGTATATTCTTGAGCAATCCTTGCATTGAAATTGATGCCATCATAATTTATCCTGTCTGTTCAGAAGGGATTTATGCAGGGCTCCAGGTTAATGAAATTAAAAATAAAAAAATATAAAAAATAGGAGCCAGTTCAACTTTGAATTAAAAAAGAAAAAAAAAAAAAGCTGAGCAATTAAGACTCAGTGCTAAAATGAAATTACCTCTTGATCTGAGTATTAGGGACATTCTTTCTAGAATCAACAACCACAGTGGAGAAAGAGAGATAATGATCCTTTTGTGAGGATTTGTTGGACTCCACACAGTTTACCTCTAATGTTTTGGTTTCTTTAGGGGCAGTTCCAAGTAGTTGAACTGTTAAGCTTCCACCTGAGTAAAAAAGGCAATATGCAAAAAAACCAGTTATTATGTAATGTAAGAACATATCAAAAGCTTACCAACGTAATTTCTGATCACCTCCACGCTCCATTCAACTAAGGATGTAACTTTTCTTAACTTACGACCATGCCAATTTTGAACGCCTCTTTGTAAAATATACAAAAGCCATTCTGAAGTTAATGTTTTTAGAGAGAGCTAGAGAGAGAGAGAGAGTCCATACAGAGAATCAAAACAGCACCAAACCAAGCAGTAGAACTCCATCTTTCACCTAAGAGAAACCATGCGAAGGCAGCACCCCAAACAGGTTCCAACCCGTATACAATCGCAGTCTCTGAAGCTGATATGTCCTTCATAGCATGCATCTATATGCAGAGATGTATAGTGACATTATTGTATTACATTTTTTATGCGCACAGGATCTTAAAAAATTTACAAATAGAACAAACAATCCTTTTTTTTTTTTTTGCAACATATCCAGCAAAATAAAAAAAATTCCCACAAAATTGAACTTAAAAAGGAATTCAAGAGATAAATTATATTTGGTCCCAAGTTTGTGTACTAGACTATTAGTCCTAAGGAGATTGCAAACAGCCCAAAACTTGTTCAATGAAATTCTACATATTGGCAATTTTATAATTTATCAGTAAAAGCAAGACCAATAAACTAATCATTAAGAAAATGTAGACCTACCTCAGCCCATAGGCACAAAGCAGTGGAGAAGAGGCCTGTGTACAAAGCCGGTATCCAAGGAAATGAGGCACAATAATCCCAAAGAGCCGTCAATTCAAATGAGGAAAACATGAATTGAGGCGAATCTGTTGAGTATTCTCTTATGGCAAACCACAGCATAGATGACAAGGCTACTACTATTATCTACACATGCAAGCATATTATGTCTTGAGCAAAACACAATAGTAAATAAAAAATTTAGTGGTAAAATTCATGTATAACCCTACAAAACAAAGTAAAAATACAAAATTCAAGTATAACCCTACAGAAGATGAATTTATCATGGAGAAATGCATGCTCCTACGAATCATAAAAAAGGTCATGCTTAAACATACACAACATTAAAAAAAGATATCCTTCTTGTTCTTCTGTACTCCATTTACTACAAAAATATACCCACACTACCCCTAAGTACGCATAAATTAAGGAATAAAAGATGAAAACTAGGGCACTTTCTAATAAGATCAGAGGAGATTGTTTAGGACAAAATCTTCGGCTCTTGTCCACGTATATTCTTATAAATTCTAATAAGACTGTTCTGAAGTAAAAATAAATCAATAAAAAGGGCTGGTGGTCTCACAAAATTCTGTTTTTTTGTTCTGAAAATAAGAAAACAGGGCTTTGTTTTTCCTGTTATTGGACTTTTGGGGAAGCTAATAAATTATATACGTTCTGAGGGTGGTAGCAAGGAAAAATGTTGTATTATTGTTTGCCTTGTCTTTCTTTTCTTTAAGATTGAAACCAAGACTGAAAGGCTGGTCAATACGCATATTAGATGGACTCCCTTGGAAGATCCAAGGTTTAGAGATGACAAAGTACGCCCGCGGGGAGAGGGGGGGGGGTGGGGGGCGCGGGTTGGGGGTTTTGGGTCGTCTTTCTTTTCTGTCTTTTCTAGTGAACGAGTTGTCTAATGGAATTATCATCCAATTTGGGAACAAGTTGCATACCAGGGTTAGATTGCATTTTTAACAAAGGAAAGGGTATGCTTTGGCAACTGGGGGTGTATACTGGGCACCAGAAGGGTAGTCAGATACCAAAATTATAACGGAAATATGCAGCATATGTCAAACTATTTTTATACAAAACGATCAGAAAAAAAAAAGTACAGTTATTAGAGACAATACTATTGAGTTAGGTGAGCATACGTGATTTTTCTCATTTAAAAGGTTTGCATTATGTTACCTGATTTTAGGGGCCACCATAAAAAAAGGTTAGAAATTATAAATCAAACCAGCTTGAGTTAAGTATGAACTCACACCGTGATTATGTGTTTTACTTTAAACGTATTTGATTGGCCTCAAACTTCATAGAAGGATCATACTGAAAAGGTATTTCTATACAAGTGTCAAATGTACCTCATAGCTAAGGATTGGCCAGAAATCCTTCTTGCTCGTTTTGCGGGAAATTTGCTCTGTTCTGACCATGTGAATGCCAAAAAATAGCGCACTCAATAAATTCAAAACATCTCCAGCCTGTAACATGGTTCAAAATCAGTCAAAGTTAGAACACAAATGATAGTCAATGTTGCATGAAAAGACTGCACTCTTCTCATCAATTCACTTTAGCTATAAATGTGTTTCCCATTTCCATCTTCAACAAAAGTTGCCTTCACAATTTTAGATGAATTTTACACATACCTGGCAAATTGTACCGGCATCAAGCTTAACATATCGGTACTTGTGTGATACAAGCTGTAAGGCACTTGACAGTTCAAGTCTCTGATGGAGCATTTTTTTTTTTTTGGATCAAGCACTTGCTAATCCACTTAAAACACAGACTCAAACATATAAGAAAGAGAAACACCAACAGGAGAAGGAAAAAAAAATAAAAAATATGCTTGAGAACATACACAAGGAGAGCCACTGGATTCCAAGAAACCAACGCCAAAAAGAGAAGCAATTGCACCAAACCAAGTAAGAGGTGGAATCGATGCACCGATTAGACCATCTATCAACGGTACCACTATGACCTATTAAGAACATTTAGATAAGCAACTTTTTTTTCACCAATGCTTTAAATCAGCATTATTGTAAGGTTTTTCTTTTCGTTTTTATTATTTCCATTATTCTTTTTCTTTTTTTACAAATGACGGCCAAAGCTTTGCTGAATTTGATCGATTCACAACTAACAGTCAACATTTTATACAACCCTATCTATAGATGTGGTTAGATGATGGCACTTTTGTCCTGATCAATAAACAGTTTGTAAAAATGTTAAGCTAAATTTAGAGAAATGTAAACAAGAGAGATTTAGAATCAATTCTAGGCTAAAGTTTGTACAGCCAGTTTGATGGTGATATAGTTGAGATAAAACAAAAGTCCAGGGGAAATTGAGCCTTTTTCAACTTACTTTACTCTGGATTTAAGTTTTAATAGTGTTTGTTGTTAGCAATAATTCAAAACATATTCGATGCTCTAAGCAAGTTGCAAATATAAACCATCTTTGGCTCAATTGAACCCCTGAGCTTTTCAGTTGTTTTCCATCAAATCATTCTGTCACTTAACATAACTCATGGCACCAATAAAACTATGGAATTATGAGTTTGCATTATACTTCCCATGGTAATTCAGCAAACAAACTATGACAAATGTGTAGGTTGCAGTCCCTTCTTCCCCCTCTCTATCTCTATCTCCCTTCATCTCTTCCATAAGAGTATGTTTGAGCTAAACGTCCTCACCTCAGTGACATAAGCACATTACTACCCTCCCTAAAATGAAATGACCCCCTACATGTCCATTCTCAGAAATTTCCTTTAAAATATGCTTATTGACAATCAAGGCCAAAATATTAAACCCTGTTTAAACATTAAGGTGCTGAGTTGTACATGCATAATCCCCAAAGGATGTTAGTTGCAAATTGCAGGTAACCCAAGGATGCAGTTTTTCTTTCAGTTTTGCATACCAGTAAATGCGAGATGGAGAATTTATTAGAGAAACTTACTGTAAAGGCCGAAATAAAAGAGGCTCGGCCTGCATCAGAGGTAAGCATGCCGAGGGCTTGGGAGAGGTAAGCTAAGCTTAACCAAAGCCCCAGCTCTAGCCCTGCAGATCTGATTTTGAAATCCCCACTTGATTTGAATAAATGCGGTATAAATGGTAAGGCACAGACGCTGAATCGCACCATGTTGAAGAATGCTGGATCTGTTATCGCCTCTACCTCTTTTAGCACTGGTATGTCACTTGCTTAAAACAAAGGGGAAAAAACTCAGTATTTTTATAAGAGAAAATTATAAAGTTTCTTTACCATACAGCAGGATAGTACTTAGCATTGGTGTGGCAGTTGTAGGGGTATTGATATGGTACTGGCACCAATGGGAACCCATTTATTTATGTTCTCTCTAATTTCAGCTGAACTTGTGTATATATGGAGTCTGCAATTAACAAGTTGCAGTGAAGGAGGTATGATAAACTGGACAGTAATAACTAAGATGCGCACCAAGTGTTCGATGAAAAGTCCGGGAGGCAAATAAGCAAGTGCCCAGGTAAGAAGGCAAAGAGTAATTCAAAATGCAAATATTTAATCACTTAAAAGAAAAATTGAAGTATACAAGAGGCGTAGGTGTACCATAAATAACAGTTAAAACATTGAGAATCATAAGGCTTCTAACTTTTCTGGAAGCAAAAAAGATCCTTCTCCACAGCGGACGACGCCGGGAAAGGGATTTCAACCGCGATCCAAATCCTAGTTCGATCTCCTCTCTTTTGCGCTTCAATTCCTTCTTGATCTCGACCTCAGCCTTGCGAAAAATCTCAAAATAATTCAATGGAGGCGGCTCCTCATCCAAGGAACATACCGTGATTAATCGTCTGAGCCTGATTTTGCTGGTAATGAGGTGATTAGGTCGAGATAGAGGAGAGTGAAGGATCCCAGGCGAGGTTGAGAGAGAACTTAAAGCCAACATTTCTTTCCTTTCTCTTACGCTTTGAATCTTCTCTACTCTCTAGGTGCAGACTGCAGAGTAGGAGAAGCGGGATTAAATGGTTGTGGTTACTAACGAGAAAGTGACGCTGGGCAGTGTTTCCTATACCGCGTAAAATAGATAAAACGTGAGAAAAATGAAAAACGGGTGGATTGGGACCGGGGTGGTGATCGAAATGGCATCCTCTGCGGAGAATTCCCTGCTGCGCTGTGCGGTTCTTTTAATCTGGACCGTTCGTTTTGATCGGACGGATCAAATAGGATCATAGCACGAATCTCAAAGAAAATTAATACGGCCCCCTCCATCAAATCGCGCACTCACCGGCTGGAGATTAAATCTGGACCGTCAGATCAAAACGAACGGTCCAGATTAAAAGAACCGCACAGCGCAGCAGGGAAAATCTCTGCAGAGGATGCGAGTCCGGTGGTGATCGTCTCCAGCTAAATAGAGGAACCAAATCACCTGCCCCCACCAGGCAGGAAATTCCTATACACAGAACAGCACTTGTGAGTCCTGCTTGCTTGCTTGTTTATGTTGGACTTGAAGTGTTGGGAGTTGGGACTTGAGAGTGTCTGATGAGATCAGATAGATCTCCGTCGCGTCTCCTGGTCCTGGCGGTTGATCTACACCAAGGTTTCCTGTCTGCATCAATCACGATACAAATCAACTGCTTTTACGGTTTGAGATTTACTCTCAGCCACTTTGGGTTCCGGACTAGCGCAGGGGCACAGAATCATTGGGCTTTGAGATTCGTGCCAAGTTAAACGAACGGTCTAGATCCATTAATTGTAAGAGATTCTCTTTTCAGTACTATATAATATAATTATTATAGTTTTAAAGCCGGATAATTATTTTTATGAATCCATTCGTAAATATCTCGAATGTAATTTTTTATACATTATAAAATGTACATTCCACTGTTTTAAAATATATAGTCGTTTGTTGCGGAATGCACATTTGTCTATTTCAGTTAAACACAATTGTTAATAGATGTCATCAATATTCATGTTATAAATTTTCAAAATTGTACACTCGACTACGAAATTCATATACTCAGTTATTGCAAAATGCATAATTGAATATTATTGAACGCATGATTGCTATTTAGAATTTACATATTTAATTTTTAAAATTCACGCTTAGATATTACAAAACAAAGTTTTAAAAACTAGAGAGAATGTCAATTCGAAGTAATGTTGTAAAAAAAAAGATACGCTTTATGCAGGGACATGCATATCATTACACGAATAATCATTATCCGTCGAATAAATGTTTTAATAGAGCATATTTCGCTTCATGCAGTGCTGTTTTAATTCTACAGTTAGTGCGCTGCATCAAGCAAAACCTGTTCTGTTAAAATTTTCAACCGATTTTTCTCTATAGCGGCCAAAACGGATTCGTGAGGTGCCAGACAGACCGGAGATTCTTTTTCTATTTGTTACTCCTCTTCTCCAGTTCAAACTATAAGGGAGATCTCCTGCCTAACCTCATCATGTGAATGGACTATACATTCTACAAAATTGAGATCAGTTGGAGACTTATAGATGCAGATGTAGACAACCACGGGCGCTTTCTTTATCATTGAGATGATTTCACACCAGAATTTGAATTTGTTGGATTATCAATTTATCATGGTATGGAAATGGTAAAACGTGAGGCCGAGTAGTACTAATCATGGGTCCCACAAGAGAGCAACTAAATATGAGGTATCGTGATAATTGTGGATCGAGATCCAGTAATGAAACTCAATTTTTGGGTTTTAAATCGGAACCTTACAATTCGAGATGAGCGCGCGAGATGGAGCACACATTCCGAGATGGAACGTTGGATTCTAATCGGATGGTCTGGATCCAAAACTCAAAAATTGGGTTACATTAGGGAATCCAGACCCGATAATTGTGGTAAAATATGTCCCACTGATTGGTTCGTGATTTCGGATATTAAAATATCGTCAAGTCGGTAAATTAACTTTTAAATTTGATTAAAATGATCAATGTGAACATTTTAAAATTATAGTCGTTAATTATAATATATTAACGTAATTATCAAATGCCGTAACGATATTGTCTTCGACAAAATATTACAAGTCATTTAAATTGCTCGCGTAATTATTTGTGCAGGTGTTAAATTATAAGGCTGTCACACGGTCTAAACTTCTCATGTTTAATGAGACATCATACCTCGCGCTCCGGCTCTAGTGTGGCTGTTATGGGATTCCGTATCCTCTCTATTACTACAGAGGATGCTCATCACTTTCGGGGAGAAATAGGGGGCAGTATTATTGGGCTTTGAGATTCGTGCCAAGTTAAAATGAATGGTTCAGATTCAGTAATTGTAAGAGATTCCCTTATGCATCAAGAGAGAGTATGTGAATTTGGCTGTTATGTGGGCTCCAAAATTGTCAAGTTTAATGAGACACAACATTGGCGCTCCACTTGCCGAAGAGCCAAACTTTTATCTGCGTACCTAATTAAAATAGTGAAAATTATTCTTTTAGACTTTTGATTTAAAAAGTTTTGAATTTGAAATTATTATAAGTACAGAGTTTGTGAATTTTCCTCGTATCCAATTCCACCCGGGCCGGCCAGTTCGATGACTTTTAGGCCTCATTGGGTCTTTGGTGGAACCCAGCTCGAGTACGGTGCATCATGCCCACGGACTTTCTCTCTCTAAAAAAAAAGACGTTGTGCATCAACAGATTTTTGTATTATATTTATAACATTAAAAAAAATAGGTAGCATTTTTTTCTAATATTATTAAAATAGCAAAATCATAATGAAGTGTACCGGTTATTCGAGTGCGTATCCTCTGAGATATCTCAATTTTTGCGGACCGACGTGCCTATTCGGGGCAGCGTAAGGGGCCAGTATTATTTGAGCTTTGAGATTCGTGCAGAATGTATCTGAACAAATGAGATATTCCAAAAGGTCACGCAAAGTTTGAGATATCTCAGATGATGCGAATTCCGGTTATTCAGCCGTCTAGACTTCGGAATTCACATCCTCTCCATTACTGCATAAGGGAATCTTTTATAATTAGTGAATCCGGACCATTCATTTTAGCTTGGCATGAATCTTAAAGCCAACAATATTGCCCTCTATGTTCCCCGAATCTCAAATCAGCTGAGATTTAATCTCAAACCGCAAAGTGAGGTCCATCCTTTGCAGTAATGAAGAGGATACGGATCTCTAGACTTTAGCCGCAACAAAATAATTCAAAATTGTGGACAGTAGGTTTCCTCATGACTAGGATCCCGGAATGTTTCATTCCAGTTTTATTATATTTGATAATTTTAGGAACATGATACTACTCATTAGAAAGACACAATCACTAAATAATTAGAATAATTATATTCATCTCCGTACTATTGTCCTCTCTCTGTCTCTGCAACTACAGCAGAGAAAGGTTGTACTATGGTCCCTCTTTCCCAACCTCTACACTTGTCCCTACGTCAAACTTCATAAATATAAATACTTCAAAAATAACAGATTAATACTTGCAAAGTAAGATATTAACATTTGCAGATGTAACTTGATGTGATGATCTCCAAAGGCGGATCTAAGACTTAGCTAAAAGTGGCTAAGCCACCCTTCTAATTTGAAAATTTTAATTATACATATAGAAATTTAATTGAATTTTATCTTTTATAAATTTATTATATAGTCTAGCCACCCACAATAAATAATAAATATTTAATTGTAGTATAGCGGTTAAAGCTCTATTTAGTGATTAAGAGGTCTTGGGTTGAAAATCTCACTCATCACAATTTTTATTTAAATTTTTAGCCACCTATATCAAAATTTTATAGTTCTATCTCTAATGATCCCCTTTTCCAGTCCTCCAATGGTTCCGCGTCAATCTTCCTCTAATAAAGTAGTGAGGATCTCATACTTCAGTGCATAGGTATCAATACTTGCAAAATAAGATATTAATATTTTGATGTGTAATTTAATATGATCAAACGCCTGAAAATTAAACATTGTACAATGTATAGACATATAAATACCGCAATAAATAGGTGTAAACACTTTCTCGTGTTATCTAGTGTCATATACTCATATGTAAAAAAATATTAAGTATTGCAGTCCTCCATATAGTTATGGCAATATTGGTATTTTTAGAAACATGTATGATCCTCCCTCATTTAGTTTGAGTGGTCCCCACAGGTATTTATGGTGCAGGGACAGTTTGAGAGATTTGGCTGAGTAGACAATTATTTACATTAAAATACTTTTATGCATAGATATAAAAACTTTCGTTCATTGGTATTAATACTTTACAAATTATGCGGGGACGGCGGTACGTACTATATAAGAAAATTGTGTGGAAAAGGCCACCCAGGTTAGTTATGGAAGTAATGTACGGGACAGTATGAGGACAGGGATGCGGGACAGTTAACAGCGTCCAAATAATTATTATTTTGATAATTTTTATTATTTACGTATGATGTTTGTAAAATATCATATGATGTGATTTGATGTATGTTTTATTGTATAATAAGTGATTTCTTAAGCTTTAATTGTTCGAAATTAACAGTTCTTGATATATCATATATCATTATAGTACTTCAATTGTAAAAATCTGATTATCGGACTATTTATATGTAAAATAACATATCTATAAAACTATTTCTATTTTTAGTTTTAACTAAAAACTTTAAAAATCTACTGTCAAGATTGCTCAAAAGAATCATTGTAAAATGATTTAGGGAGCAATAACTCATTATTGAGCTGTTTTAGGTGACATCTTAGCTAACCTCCATAAATGAATTTTTTTTATTTTGTGTCACCAATTTCAACCACCTTGTCTCTTATTTAATGGAAATTTGAGGGATAATTCTCTGGGTACTTGAACTAGCTAGCAGCATAGTGACAAGATTCGCGAATTATTCGGTTTTTTGGTGATGCCGAACTGAACGCCGAATTATTCGGTTGACCGAACTTTGATCGAATAATTCGCGAATTTTACGAATTATTCCTGAATTTTACTAATTTTTTCCAGAATTTTATTTTTTTTGGTTATTTTATTTTTTTGCTCCCTTACAAAACTGAGATCTCTGATCCGAATAATACCGAATCATTCCCGAATTATATCCGAATTATTTCCGAATCACGAATTTTTAACATCGCCGAACTGAATTCAAATAATTAATTTGTCAATATGGCTAGGAGGATGATTTCAAGGTTTGGATCTAATGCCGAGAAATAAGTTTACTTTTTAAATTATAATTTATTGAAAACAATGCACAAAGCTTGTTACTTGTTCGGGATCGATGCAAAAGCAGAGGTAAAACTTAGGCATCAACACGTCGGTAGATTGACTTTGCTCCGTTCTTTTAATTATTATTTTTATTCGTTTTGTCCCCCCCCCCCCCCCCCCTCAAATTTGGATTATGTGTGCTTCTATGGAGTAGAACTAGGGTGTCCCTAGAAGTACCAAGTTCTTTTGTACTCTTAAGTGTAAAATTTATCAGATTAACTTCGAACAACGAACTCAAATCCTTGAAATTCTTCTACTTTACGAGTTATACGTCTACATGTAAAAATTTTAAAGTTTCGAATCAATTTAGTATAAAGTCAAGTGGTCCAAAGTCTTCCAAAAAATGAATGCATTAAAATTAATTTAATTTTTTTTTAATTTTGACCAGTTGACTTTATACTAAATTAATTTAAAACCTTAAAATTTTCACATTGGACGCATCACTTGTAAGGTAGAAAGATTTCAACAGTTTGAATTCATCATTCGAAGTTAATCCGATAGATTTGAGTTAATAGTACAAAGGGGCTTGGTATTCCTAGAAGCACCCTAGTTCTACTCGCTTCTATGTACAAATTAAGGGCTCTGAATTGGAAACTTTTATAAACCGTTATTAAAAAAATATAAATAAGAAAAAAAAACACGAGTACGCTATTTTTTTTAAAAACTGTCATTAAAAATACTGTCATTGGCGAATTTTACTTTTGTCCAAAGAAATACCAAAATTAAAATTTGGTACACTATTTATCATCCGACTCTACCAAATCCGGCCACATAAAATCCTCAAGATGTATCCAACTATACTTTGAGTACACCCTTTACCAAACAAAGAATGATAGCACAAAATAAAATAAAAAACACTCATTTAGAGCGTCTTTAGCCGCTCTACTCTTCTCGCGGAAAAACAAAATACTGAATTTTTTTCCAGCGTGAACAGTATTTTTTAGTTTAACTTCTGTACTCATGCCCATTTCAAATGACCCGCCGAACAAGCTCTTATAATTTACCAAACAAAAAATCCGGCACAGCCCGTGTACCGAACTTCATTTTCGGTACATCCCCTCTACTGAATTTTGACTTCGGTACAGGAGTGTTTTTGGCGTAACCATCAGCTTAGAGGTGTGACGAGCAGCGTACCGAAATTTAATTTTGATACTTCTAAGTTGTGCAGAACTTAAAATACAGTATTAATGCTTTATGTAAAAAAAACCTCATCTCCTTTTGTTATTAACTTTTTTTAATAGAGATTTAAAAAAAAATCTGAATTTGTCTTTTATATTAGCCCAATCCAAACCGGTTCAAATCTGGGAGATAAGGTGGTAGTCTGGCAGGGTTTTTTTTATTCCAATTATTTTTTTTTGACAAAAAATGTAGGAGTCTAGCTCCCAGATTCTATATATCAGACACAAACAGTGTCAATTTTACAAAGTTTTTTAAATTAAGAAAAGAAAGAAAATAAGAGAAAATTGGAAAATATTTACAGTATATTTAGGAACTTCAATAATGGAAACAATTAAATGGACCTATTGTAAAGAGCATTTTCCACCTTCCATCTTTTGCGTAATAGTTTATATTTATCTGGTTAGAATAAAAGAGATTAGAGTATACGAGTTTGACAGAAAATTTTAAATAAAATCAAATTTCATTTTTGCTGTAAATTTCAATTTGGTTTGATACTTGTTTCAACATGTTCGGATATACATACCATATACCGAAATTTTTATTTATACCATATTAAAAAATATATATATTTCATCACTTTTTTATGAAGAATTCTATATATACCACATCTGCCAATTAAATTAGCAAACGCGAAAACAAGAGTCTGACAATTTAATTGGCAGATCTAGTTTAGAGTCTGCCAAGTCAAAGAACAGACTTTTTTTTTCCTTTCCAAAACGGCTGTCAATTATAGCTTGTTATGGACAACTTGGTTGATGATGCATTGGTGAGCGGGGAAAAGAACAGAGAGCAGAGAAAGAATAGAGTAGTAAAAAGAGATACTCCTTGTGATACGAATAGTTGGGTCCCAATATTTTTTTAATGAGATTGATTGTTTTAAAATTGAAACAAGTGTATCAGGTGGTTTTTTAGAGATGGGATAGGAGAAAAAATGTCTGCTTAGACTTATAGACATACATTGCGAGGAATAAATTAAAAAAAAAAGGAATTTCTTTTAAAAAAAAGGTTTGATAATTCAATTAGGGAATATGGTAGATTTTTAATTTTCTAGTAAAAATAATTAATTTTTTTAATTTTTTAACATAGTATAAATAAAAATTTCGATACCATATAGGCATATACAAAACATACCATTTTCACTCTGTTTTGTCTGAATTGCATGAATTTTTATGTCCCCACAAAAAAAATATATTGTTAGTTAATTATTCTGCAACCATTATTAAAAGCTACTATGTTATTATCTACTTTTGTCACACCTACAATCTGAGAAATCCAGATATAACTTGAGCTAACTTCATCCAATATGGGGTCCGGATCCACTAATGTAACCCAATTTTTGGGTTTTGGATCTAGATCGTCTGATTAGAATTCGATGTTCTATCTCGCACGATCCATTTTGGGATATGTGCTCCATCTCGCACACTCATCTCGAATCGGACGGTCTGAATTTAAACTCTAAAAATTGAATTACATTACTGAATCTCGATTCATTTTCATATGCACCAGAATACAAAGTCCCCATTTTAAATCTTCTTAAGCCAGCTCGTATATTTTATACTATTATACTATTATATTATTTTATTTTATTTATATTTCTAATCAAATTTATAGATAAACATAAAAAAAAATAAAAACAATGAGAGGGACATATTTAATTGTCCCTGTCCATGATTTATTATCATCCATTATTGTCTGAATATTTTTGGGGGTGTTGATTTGATACGGAACTCGGTCAAACAGGCAGCGTGAACCTTTTTTTTTTTTTTTTCCTTTTATTTGGTTTTGAATGGTTGTAATATAAGTTTTACTAAGACCTGCATTTCTTTTTAAATAATACTGCTTGAGTATTAAATAAATTGACCTATTTTTGTTATCATTTTCAACCATTTTGTTCTTAAGAAATATATTTAAGAACCTGCTATCCAAACACACACACAGATAAATTACAGAAGATCCTCTAGGTATCAATAAAAATCCGGGTACATCTTGGGTACAAATATCGTTACACTTTCTCTGACCAAGCACCCCATTTCCAAACGTAACCATTGCTAGGTAATTGGAGTCGAGATTTAATAATAATTAAAATTGCTGATTGCATCCAATAATTTTGTGTGATATATAGGTGATGTTCCAATAATTGAAATTTTTGTGGTTATATTTATTTAGTTATTACTTATTACACTAGTAATATAAAATGATAAATAATAAATATATTTTTTAGGGTACTACCAAAGTATATTTTGTTCAATATCAAGGTTACACTCTTCATATATATGGGAGATAATATGACTGAAATACTTTTATCTGATGTTCTACGTACCGAGTAAAGCTCCCAAACCTTTAAAATTAGAATGTTATATTGTAAAATAGTTTGTAACTCCATAATTTATAAAGAAGTTCAAGCTTCAAGCTCTTTCATTTATGTCCCGTCATTAACACTTTTGTCTGTCTGACGGAGCATCCCATTTTTTTTTATGTTGTTTAACGGAGAAATAAGAAAAAAATATCATCAAAATAAGTTATATTATTTGATGTTGTCATATTATGATTATAAGAGTTATATGCATTTGTTTATCTTAATACAGAGAATAAAATCATGTTCACTTAAAAAAAAAAAAACACATGACTAATTAATTAATTTAAAAGTTTTTTAAATAATATTTAAAAAATAGAAATAAATCAGGACCAAAATAAGGCATACTAAATAAACTTATGGCCAATACATGTAGCCACTATGTGTCTAAATAAATTTAGACTATGTATGTAAAAATGCATAAATAATACGCATAGTTTTTTTTGTAAGTTAACTCCTGGTTTCGATCAATGAAACGGGCATTAATGCCTTTTATCAAAAAATAAATAAATAATAATATGCATAGAATCAAAAGAAGACAAACTATTTGATTTGAGGGATGATATTCAATCCGAAATTTTATTTTTTTAATCACAACCATTGGCATATCAAGACATCTATGTGCTTAATATAAGAACTAGTACCGTGCCCATGCGTTGCAACAGAGATATATTATGAGATAACAAAAAAATCTCATACAAAATGACATATTTTTAAAAAAAAATACGATAAATAACATTTCTTAAATGACATATTAAAGATCTTTTGACATATTTTCATAAAAAAAATCTCCAATAAAATGACATATTAAATGACAAATAACATTCCTTAACTAATATAAAAATAGTAGAAAGAAATGAAAACACGACGAATCAATTATTAATCAATTGAAAAGTTCTTTAAATGTCATTTAAAAAATAGAAATAAATCGAGACCAGTCAGAAAGATGATACAATTTGCATGTGGGGAGTATGTATGGCGATACGTGTAAAAGAACGTAAAAATGATGCATATAATCAGAATATTTAATCGAAGGACTAATATTCAATATGAAATTTTATCTTTTAATTAAAGTTGTTGGCAAATCAAAACATCTACGTCCTTAGTATAGAAATGGAAACAGAGACGGAGATAATGAATTTACTGGATTTACCCTTTCAAAAAATATTTTACTAGATTTACTGTGAGCAATAATGTAATACAATGGTCATCATCCACCGAATTATAAATTTCCATATTACTGATAGTAGAGTGTTAGGACCTGTTCAGTTGTCACGGGATTATGCGGGATGAGATTTGACAGGGTCGGGAATCCACTTTTTTATTTGCGGGAACCCATACTCATAAGAATGTACGGGAATAATTATGGGAATGTACCGAATGAGTGTTTGGTTGTACCGTGGGAATAGTTGTGGGAAATCATATTTTCTTTCTAAAATACTCGACATCAATAGAATAATTACTAATTAAATTAAATAAAATCAATTAAACAATAAGATAACAATACTTATCAATTATTATTTTATAATGAGTTTTTTTGCCTATCACCGAAAAATTATTTAAAATTAAATTAACAACTTGATCATTATAGTGATTAATACAAGATTTTCATTTTGCATAATTTTTTGAAATTATACAATTATTTTTATTAATAAAATTATAATAGTAGTTAAATAAAATAGATAAAATAGATGAAACATTTATAATAAAAATTATTACTAAAATGGATACAAATAAAATAAGAACAATTTTATAAATAAATAAAAATAAAAATAAAAATGGACACAAAATAATTAGACTAATATGCTGGAATTGTTGTAATTAAAAAAATGTTGAATTCGTAAAAAAAAAATGATGTGATATGTTGAAAATGTTGTAAAAATATAGAGCCAGTAACTTGGTCTCACCTGTTTTCTCAAGCAAATTATTTAGCTAAGTGTCAGTGACAATTAATATTCTCAATCAATCAATGATATCAAATTATTAAGGTGAAGTATGGATGCTCCGAACCGGACGTAGCTTAGTTCCACAAAGAAAATGTAAAAGACATAAGGCCCATTTATATATAACTTCGAGTGGAGCATGCTGTCTTATTTAATTTTTATTGCTTTCGTAGGAGAGAGAGTGTGCTAATCAGATATTGACCAATAAAGAGAGGGGAGAGAGCACTCCCATTCATAATGGGAAAAAAATAAAAAATTATTCAGTCTGAGTCCGTGTTTTTTTACCAACCAAATTTAATCAGATATGTGATGTCTAATGTCTTTCGTAGTTTCGTTTCATGAGATTCGTTCAAAGTTTCGAACAAACGCCACGTCCATCCGAAAGTTCCTATCTGTTCCTTATGCGTGAAAGCCAAGCCGAAAGCGATTTCGAAATTATAATTTGTCAGACAAGGACGTAACGTACAGAGAAAAATTACATTCAACCCCTCCAGGTTTAAATTAATTATACCTTATTTCAAATATCAAACATAATCCTGTTGACGAGAATTACCTCGTTTCTCAAAATTCCATCTATGCCCTCATCTTTTTTCAAAATTTCAGCGGTACTGTTTTTCTCCTGGCTCTGGCAGTTCTTTTTTTTTTACATGACTCGAATTTTTTTCGCATCGACGCTTCATCGATATTTTTGCAATGAAATATCGGTACACTTGTGCTGGAATTAACAAGGGTGTAAAACATCGATACATTATTTTCAAACTTTAAATGACTACAACTTTTGATATGAAACTCTGATTTTAGCATTTGACACAATTCGACAAAGGGCCTGCTGTCCTGGGTATGGCCTGTCATGTGAACGTTAAAAAAATCAGAATTGCAAAAAAAATATCATTTAGGATCTCAAAATTTCAATTGAAAATTTTGATTCTACGGTCCGTTAATTATTCATCGTGAAATTTTATTTTACAATAATCAACATTCTAAATTGAGTATCAATATTACAAAAAAAAAAATAACAAAGTCAACCAAAGAATTAACTGTGCATTCTCCAACCGTCTTTTCAATTTTGTGAGAAGTTAAAAAAAAATGATGAGCGTCATATATTCATAGTTATATATTGTGGGATTGATATTACCATAACAAAAGCTGTAATCGTAAACACTGTGATCATTAAAAAAAATAACTGACGAACAATTATACTCCTCGTCGATTAATCCTTGCTATTTGATCTCTGACCTTTCTCCGCGGATCAATCGGAGAACGTGGGAACTGTTATGAGATCGTGGCAACCACTCAATGCGATGTATAAAGAATCTTGAAGTGAATTTTTTTACATATTTTATATTCATTAACTATGTTTTTTTATTTTATTGAGTGGTTTACAAATAATTGTTTTTTTATAAAAAAAAATAGTAAAAAAATTAAATATTTTGTTTTTAACACACACACATGAACATCATGTAGGTTTGGAGTTTTCATAGGGTTCAATAATTTATAGCCGTGTCTTAATTATCTAAGATTTTTGAAGGATGAGACTGATAAAAGTACCATTAATACCATTGCGATGATGAGGTATGATTAACGACAAATCTTAATAAATGCGATATTAAAGTTTATTCACCGCTGTCAATATCATACAGTTGGTCACCTTATCATTGTACAGAGAAGTAGCAAATAGATAAAATATACCATGATTGAACTAAAGCAAGATATCCCGTTAAATAACTTACAAGCATGATTCATGTTATGTCTGATATTCGTGACATTTTGATCTTGTAGGAAGGGTTGAATACTGGTAAAAATTAGTGAGATTTTACTAGACACGATGAGATAATTTTTTCATATACTATTTTGATGTTTTTTTAGTATGAGATTGGGTCTTTTTTTTTTTTTCATTTTTATTTCCATCCTTTTTTAGTATGAGATTGGGTCTCTTGCATCATGTTTCCTAAAAAAGTTTCAATAAAAAAAGAGTGAGTCTATGGTACATATCACGGGTTGATCCGTAATACGGTTCAATATTTCTTTTTTCAAAATTTTAATGGTCGACCCGAACCGTTGAACATGGTTTCCATATGAATATGTACCTGCAGACTGAATTTTATATTTTTTGAAATTTTTTTACTATTTTTTAAGGTAGGTAGAAAATCACTTGATCTGAAAATTCTGGACCATCCAAAAACAATGATTTTCTACCTACCTTAAAAAATAGTAAAAAAATTCCCAAAAATATAAAATTCGGTCTGCAAGTGCATATTCATATGGAAATCATGTTGAACGGTTCGGATCGACCATTAAGATTTTGAAAAAGAAAATATTGAACCGTATTGCGGACTAAATCATAATATGCATAGTATCATAGACTCACTCATAAAAAAAAATTGAATACATAAGTGCTCCGCGTTGCAAAAAATATGCTTTTTCATACTTGTACTTACATTTGAATCTCACAGAAATTGTCACAATATCAAATTACTTAATTTAATTTTCTAATTATAAATTAATGCTTTCAGGCGACGAAAATCATTGTGATTGTTTTCATTTTTTTATATCATTAGTATAATTTACACCGCTAAATAAGGAGTTAATTTTAATATACTAAACTTATGCAATTTAATTTTTATTTTCCTAAAATTTTTATTTGTCAATTATTAGACTTGAAATAATTAGAATTGAAAAAACAAACTATTAATAATTTCTTAATGAGAAAATTACTATTGATAACAGTTAACAAGTATTTAAAAAGGGAGAAAAATATTTTTTATTCACGGTATCTTTCTCAAATTAGAATTCCGTACAAATATTCTTGTGACACAACTGAATATTCATTTTCACACATTCTCATATCTAAAAATATAAGTTCCATAAATATATTTGCGAGTTCTCATATTCGAAAAATCTTATCCTGCTGAATTATTTTCCATAAATATTTATATTAATAATCTAGCTAGATCTCAATGTTGTTTATTATGAAAGGTCAAAATGAAAATTGTTTCTTAAGCATGCATTTGAATTATTACGATACAAAAAAGCATTTATATCGTTATTCGTGGAGAAAAACTTTATCCGAGCTAGAAAAAAAATTCAAAGAAATTTGAATCATAAAAAGAAAAACATCTTAAAGAGGTCTCCACTAGTCTCCATATTTAGGAGGAATATCGTGATAGAGATGCACAAGAATAGTGTTAGTCTGGAATAGTGCAGGAAGAATGTTAGTTCTGTATTGTTTGAAGTAAGACAAATTACACGTGTTCTATTTTTTAAAATAGTACTTAATTCGAAAGTGATAACTATGCTTACATATATTGCATTAGCAAAATAACACTACACATGTTTAGATTGCAATTTATATGTGTTTGGATGAATCAAGAATAGAGCAAGAATAAATTTAATCTCAATTTTGAGAATAGTAACTAATTCAACATTTTGTAGGATTAGTAGAATAGTAAGAAAACCCACAAAAGACAAACAAAGAATAGAAACTATTCGCTAATTCAAACACACCCAAACGTAGAATAGTAGCTCAGAATAGAGCTAATTCTGATTAGTGCCTATTCTTCATCCATCCAAAAAAAAATTCATCCATCCTAACAATAAACATATCCTAAAATCTTGAAAGGGTATTGACAAAAATGGGAGATAAAGATATGAGTGGAATTAATTTAAGATTACTTTGCTTGATAATTTTATAAAGAGGGTAGAGCAAAAGGATTTTAGTTTTATCACATATATACCCTTCAAATTAGTATTTTTTTTAGTTCCCTCTAAATTAAAATTTACATTCTGTTGTGAATTCGAACCTATCTTAAAATTCGAAATTTTTATTAATATACAAACAAATTTCTAATCTACACCCTGTTTGACAAGATTTCGAAAAATGTCCAAACGCAGTTTTAATTCACAGTTTTAGGCCCTAAAACTGCAAATTTAATTTATGGTTTTAGCCCTCTCAAAACCGCAGAACAAATTCATAGTTTCGTAAAACCGGAAATTAAAATTGCGGTTTAGAACTCAAAGTAGATTTTTTTTTCATGAAACTGGAAATTAAGTTCACTTTTTTGGTTTTTTATTTTTTTTAATTAAACAGAAAATATTATAATTTATTTATTTTTTGTATTGAAATATTATAAATATTTTATATATTCTTTGAAAATAGATGAAACACTATATAATTTAATTTATTAGAAAGACTGCAATAAATAACCTGGATCAAAAATTTTCTAATCATATTTTTAACGGCTGTAAAAAAATAAAAATATTTCTTTGTGTGTTATTGGAATTTTTTTTTTTATAATCTGAGTTATTGATTCTGGTTTAAAAGTTACTTCTGAATAAATACATAATATATCGTGGTCCTTCTATTCTTAAAAAAATAATAATTTTGTCAAATGAATTGAAATTGGGGTTTGTGAAAACGTGAATTTAATTCACAGTTTTAGGATTTGTTTTGTGGTTTTGGAGGAGCGAAAAATGTGGATTTAATTACAGAAGATTGATCCAAAACTGTGCAATAAAATTGCGGCTTAAGTATTTTCCGAAATCTTGTCAAACATGATATAAAATTCAAAATTTATTATTTTTTAACATTAATAAAAATTTTGGTCTTAAAATCCTACTCCGGAAGGGATTAGGGGTGTGAGGATGGGAGGAAGAAATGAGCGAGAACAATTTAAGAATACTTGTTCCAAATTTTTATAAAGATATATGAAGAAACTTATTTTAGTTTTGTCACCTCTATCCTTCAAATTATCATTTTTTATACCCTCAGAATAATGAAAAAATTAATTAATTTTGTTATCCTTTGCATCCTTTTTCATAGGTTGTTTTATGGACTAAGATTGTCTTTTGTGAATTATGATTATTGATATATTCTATAGTGTTAAAAATATCCTGCATAGTAGGAGCAAATGTGTCAACCTCATTATATATAAATAGCAAGCATTTTTAACCTTTTGTATTTATAATTTATTGTTTTTTAAATATCATTATATAAATAGTAGACATTTTTTATTAGGATACAATTATATAATTTTTTTTATTTATAATTTATCATTTTATTGTATTAAAAAATCGTATATTTATGCTGTCGATGTTTTTGATTAAAAGAAGAATAAATCTTAAGCATTCACTTTATATAATATACGGATTTAGATTAACATCAAACAGTACAAAATATAATAAAAAAAAGTTCTCTCTCCTTCTTTCAAAATTAAATATTAAAAAGGTACTACAAGAATTATTTATAAGAGTATAAGTTTTCCTTCCCTCCAGTATAATATAATAATACAGGAAGAGCCGGAAAACCAAACATATAAATGTAGAAAGGGAAAGCGACGTATTTGTATTAGGGGTGTAAACGGAGCGGATTCGGAGCAGATAAATGCTAATATCTAACTGCATTATTTTTTTAAGGAGCGGATTCGAATACAGATACAAATAGTAAATGGATATCAAAATTTAAAATCATATCTGTTTTAAACGGACACGGATATGGAACGGATAATCCACATATATAGATTCGAATACGAATATGGATGATCAACAATGACAATTATGCATGACTAATTGCTTATTGGTTCAGAGAACTAATTCTTGAACTTAAACAAATATGTATATTTTTTGAGAAATTCGCAAGGGTGAAATGAATTGAAAGCTGTTGAAAAATTAAATTTCAGATCCGAATATATATGGATATCCGCTCCGTCTATATCTCATGGAATTATCCGTATCAGTATCCGGATTATTTTTCCATATACTAAAAATATCCGCATCCGTTTAATCCGGATACGGAAAATAAACGGATTCGGAGCGGATTATCCACGGATAATCCGAATCCGTTTACACCCTAATTTGTATAGTTTGGAAAAATATCCCAGAATTAACTAACCTCTTTTTAACTCCGTTGTCGCCGACTCGCCGTGCCCGCACAAAGTCTGTGCTCTGCTCCTATCAAACCCAAACGAAAACCCAAGAGAGCTAGAATCTAGATAGAGAGAGAGAAAGCAGATTTTGTCAGAGGGAGAAAACCACTCGAGCAAAACTACGGGATTGACAGGATTTTAATGCTGAATTAGTATCCCCTCTTGTCGAATTCCATCCAGTTCTTTTGTCCGAAATCCAAAACAGCTAGACTGAAAGAAGCGTAAAGTAGAAAGAATAATAATACGAATAGAAGTATAGAACTACCACAACAGGGGAATCATGTACCAGAGGCGACGACCGATGACTTGGACCGGAGTTGGGAAGACGGCCCAAGGGGCTGCCGCTCACCTGTTCCTCTTTTGTTTTACTGTTGCTCTCGCCCTCAAAATCGATCGAAGAATCTCTCTATCTTGGTGGTACGCTCTCTTTATCTCTCCTTTTTTTTTTTTTTTTTTTTTTCTGACCATCCCCTTTCTGTAATTGGAGCTCAGCTGGGTTTCTGCGTACCATAGAATTAATTTGATTTATTGACGGATTTGACTTTTGTTTGGTTAATTGTCAAATCGCATGCTTGCCAATGTAGTTTAGTATACACAGTGTTGATAATTTGTTCAGCTTTTTAAAGAGGGATTTGCTTAGATCTTCGTATATGAGCTGATCTTGCGTGTTGGTTTAACTTAGAGAACTTGCTGGTAATTTTGTATCAGTGATTCGTTTTCGACTGGAACATTTGCTCTTACTGTTAGTGGAGTAGGAGGAAATGTTGATGAAATTTTAGGTCTCATTAATTTAACAATTCAGACAATTTGTTGGTTAATTGTTGGTGAGATTAATAGGATACAAGAATTTGGTATTCTCTTGTTGATTTTGAGCTAACTTGGGGTAAGAGCTTTAGTTGAATTTTCCTATCTCTCCTCAGAATAAGGGGACTATCATATTTTGAAATTAGAACCTCTTTTTATTTTTATTTTTTTTGAGGTTAGATGATAGCTACAATATTTGCCAATCAAAAAGGCAGGATTTTAATTCCTTAAAATGGCTAATTTCAAATAACATTTTTTTTCCCTCATGATTAGAAAGGCAGGAAGCTGTTTCTTAGATTAAACTACTAATCACATAATATAAGGCTATGGCCTGAACATTGAAGTTTCTATGTTTATTTCGTGCTTTTCTTTCATTTTTGCTTTAACTAGCATAATTATAACTTGATTTGTTAGAAACTGAAGTTTTGAAGATTGAAATTGATATCCATGGATGAATTTCAGGGAAATTTTTATACCATTGTGGCTTTTCCATTCGGTGATTGCCAGAGGAAGGTTTTCCTTGCCAGCTCCAGCTTTGCCCCATGGCCGTCATGTATTACTCTATTATTGTTACTGAATATGTATACTTCATTTTCCTTTGCATACAAGCATAGTGGTGCTAATTATTTTTTGTATTGCTTAGTGGGCTCCGTGTCATGCTCTTGTTGCTGTTCCTCTTCTAATTTCCTTTGAGCTTCTTCTCTGTGTATATCTTCAGACACTTAGTGGTATGCTATTATGCATTTTGGGATCATCGTTGTTAGTTACAATAACATTCTTGTTGTTGTTGTCGTTCTCAGCAAATTCTTTTTAATCATTATTATGCTCGTAGATTATGATATTCCAGCAGTTAACTTGAAGATTGTTTTCCTACCTCTACTCGCCTTTGAAGTAATTATCCTTATTGACAATTTCAGGTATTACTGATATTATGCCAATTTATTATCCTGTTTTTAAAGCCTCTTTTATGATTATATCAGAATTTGGTATTTATTTTGGTATACTGACATAACTTAAAATTTTAGCTACTTCCAATTAACTAGGTCATCTTCTTAAAAAAAAAATTCGTTACTAATTTCTTGGAAAAGTAAAGGAAATTTTAAAAATCTTATATAAACCTTGCCTAGATCCATCTGTTTTTATAAAAAGTTAAATGGAAAGCTTTGTAGAGCTCCCCAAAAGATGTTGCATATAATTAACTTCATGAGTTTGCTAATCAAGTTCTGGAATTGATTGAAATTTTATTTTATTCAGAATGTGTAGAGCTCTGATGCCAGGAGATGAAGAAACCATGAGTGATGAAGCTATTTGGGAGACTTTACCAGTACGTCTAAATTTAATTTAACGTTTTTTTATCTGAAACTCTTCTATTTTGTTAGTACATCTCACATTCCTCGTGCTTGCAACATACACCCAACCATGATAACTGAAGCTGAGTTGATATAAAATGACTAAATTGCCTTTTGAGCTTCTCATCCTTTTATCAAATTTCTTCATGACTGCTATATGAACCACAGTGACAATTCAATAATTCGGGAAAGGTTCGGCGAGGTCAAAAATTCGTGATTCGGGTATAATTCGGGTATAATTTGGGAATGATTCGGTACAATAACGAAAAAAAAAAAAAAAACCCAGCAAAAAAAAAAAAAATAGTTCAATTTCGGGTGCTCCCCTGATTGGAGCGGATCCAGCTCAATGCAGAGTACCTACTCCAATGCACAGCGCCTCCTCCCTTTTTTTTTAAATCCAGACGCGGGCCGGCCCAAAATTTGGGGTTTAATTCATCTGTTTTTTTCTCGTTTTTATCGCAAATAATTCGTGACTCGCGTTTTATACGCGTTTTATTCGCGAATAAAACGTATTATACTTTTTTTGCGTTTATTCAGAGTTTGGTTCGGAAACGTCAAAAAAACGAATAAAACGCGAATTATTCGCGAATTATTTGCGAGTACTGTTACTATGATATGAACTTAGAACCAAACAATCCTCTTCTCACACTTTTGGTGGAATGTATCTTTTCCCACACAATAATCTGACATTAGCGCTATTTGGAAACGTCTCCCAAAATTGGGTGTCAGCTGTTGCAAAAATGAATATTAGTAGGTGTTATCTGCAAAAGCTGCAAAATATCAGTGCAGCTTTGCAGACAACACTATTTTAACTTTATTGATTTATTAATTTTATTTCAGCAATTGAAAGGTTTACTCTGTTTGTTTGTCTAGCACTTCTGGGTTGCCATATCCATGGTATTCCTAATTGCTGCAACGACCTTTACTCTTCTGAAGCTATGCGGTATATCCAAACTTGTTTAATTCTTTTTTTTTTTCATTTTCTTTTATCCTGATAGCATTCCTGACACGTGATGTTTTGAAATCTTTTACTATTCCTTAGTTGGTAGAAGTGGGGATTTACCAGTAAGCATAGTCCATTGTTTGTTAAATAATGATTTGGTGGGCTGAGGTGGCCAGAAAAACAATGATTTTATATGATGTAAATGTGAAGGTGTAACCTGGCATATGTACAAATTTGTCGCCACAAATTTCTTTTTCCAATGTATTAACAACGAAGTTATACACCTTTCAGGCGATGTAGGCGCTCTCGGTTGGTGGGACCTATTCATTAATTTCGGGTAAATATAAATTTACAAAGAGAAAAATCAAACCATTAATAAACCCCATTTATCATGCTTTTAATCCTTGTCTTCCTTCATACAATATGCAGAATTGCTGAGTGCTTTGCCTTTCTGGTATGCACTAAGTGGTCAAACCCGATGATTGACAAGGTAGGGCCTGGTTTAGAAGACCCATGCTCTTCTTCTAGTGTAATTCGGTATATGGACTGGGAAAGTGGCTTTGTTCTTCCTTCACTCGAGGAGCAGGAGCCCAACATTCTTTGTGGGCTCCAAGACATCGGCGGCCACATCATGAAAATTCCTCTTGTCGCATTTCAAATTTTACTCTGCATGAAGCTGGAGGTAGGATTTGGTACTGTACCAGTTTTGCTTCTTGTGATTTTGGTTTTATAGCTGGATTTTGGAACTGGAGCTCTAGGTTCTGATGATAAGTGTAGAACTAGGGCTACAGTACATGATAGGTCTGATAGTTGGTACTTGACCTGTTCTTGCGTCTTTTATTTTTCTGTTTGTTTCTTTCTCATTTTGTGTTTATATTGGACTGTTTGGCTGAGTCAGAGCCATATCAATATATCATATGTCGTGGCACTGTATGGCTGTATTGTAGCCTTAGCAAGTCTTGGTTAATTGGTATTTTGGTACGACAATTTATTCTGATTGAATTCTTCGAATGAAACCTGCACTAGTTGGTACTTAACCTTGGCGAGGACCAGCATCAGTTTGCACTTGTTGAGTATGTATCAGGAAATGTTAGTGTAATAGCTAGTATATGAATTTGTTCCATTGTCTATTTGTAGGGTACACCATCTAGTGCTAGACATATACCAGTGCTTGTCCTCTTCTTGCCGTTGTTTCTGTTGCAAGGAGCTGCTGTACTATCTGCTAGCTCTAGATTGGTCGAGAAGCTTGTTCTCCTGCTGAGAAGTGAGCCTGTCAGTGCAAGCTACATGGCTCTCTCATGTCAAGTGCGGGATTTTTTTGCATTCCTTCATCATGGTTCAAGGTATATATAAAAAGAAAGTTTCTCAAATAAAAAAATGTATCTACATTTAGATTTTTGTATCCTTTTTTGAGAAAGCACCAACCAGTTGTGGTAAATATCCTATTTTGTTTTCTTATTGTTATATTAATTTCTTTTCACCAGCACATGGTAGGAAAAAAATAGGAGAAATAGTTTTGTTTTATCCAATGGTCTAAATCGGTCATAAGTTTGTCAATTCATGCTCGGGGGTTTATGTTGTGGATGTGTTAGATGTCTAGGCTAGTTAATTTACCAAGAGAAGATGTAGTGGGAAAAGGGTAAAGTGGTCATGTTCTGTTTTTTATCTTTTCCTTGTATATAGTTAGTGCTCATGTAAGTATGTTTTCTTTTTCCTTCTAATTTTTCTTTTATCATTGCTTTTTTATTTTTCACTATTAATGCTAGCAGCATTTGCAACAGAGGCGGATTTACATTGAATGTATGGGGGTCAATTGACCCCCATTTTTTTAATTTTTTTTTTTGTATTTATATACGATCTTCTATATAATTTAAAGAGTAAAATGTTATGATACTGTAAAATTGACTCCCATTCACATAATTTTTTTTATATGATTGACCTCTATAGTTTGCAAGTCTGGCTCCACCTTTGATTTGCAAAGTGCTATTTTTGTTCAATTATTCATGTTCTACTGTTTTCTGGATACGTCAGGTTGTTGGGATGGTGGTCAATTGACGAAGGAAGCAAGGAGGAACAAGCTCGCATATTTCAATCCGAGTCAGCTGGGTACGGATGTAATTTATGAAGTCCCTTTAGTTTATTGTATTATTCTAAATACATTTGAATGAAAATTAATGATGGTTTGAATTTCAATAAAAGATATAACACTTTCTGTGGCTATCCTCCTGAGATCGTGAAGAAAATGCCTAAGAAGGATCTTGCTGAAGAGGTAATTTATTATTTTTTCGTACATTTTATGTGATGGAAATATAATTTTATTGAATGTCAGAAAAAGAGCATAATGATAAGTTGATCTTTTAGGTTTGGAGGCTACAAGCAGCTTTAGGAGAGCAAACTGAGATTACAAAATGTACTAAGCAAGAGTACGAAAGGCTTCAAAATGTACGGTTACTAATTTCATTATGGAATCAAATTTATTTATTTTTCTGTGTGTTTGCCTGGTCTTATAACATCTAATAATCTTGGTTATATCAGGATAAGGTATTATGCAGAATATGCTATGAAGGAGAGATATGCATGGTGCTCATCCCTTGCCGTCACCGCACTCTTTGCAAGTATTATCTGTTTCCTTAACCTTTTGGTTTCCATTTCTTATTATTTTAAATGTTACCTAAAGAGTATTTCTCCAGAATCACTTTTCATATTTGTTAACAGGTCATGTGCAGAGAAGTGTAAGAAATGCCCCATATGCCGGGTCCCAATTGAGGAGCGGATGCCTGTCTTTGATGTATAAACTGTCTTTTTTAACCCTAATTGGTATCAAACAAGAAAAGAAAAAGAAAAAAAGAAAAGAAAAGGAGTTGTGGTGCTGGATAGTGGATAGGCCTTCTAAGTTAGCAATGCACAGCTGCTATGTATTATTTTGTATTGTCGTGTATATATTAATACCAACATGAAATATTTGTAAGTAGTTCCCGATTTGCAATGTATGTTGCATTGGCTGACACCTAAGTTTTAGAGAGGGTGTTTAGGATATGTAGCTATATTTCTCCCAAGTGAAACATTTCTTAAACAAGGTAACATCATAGAGGGTGCTTGGTAAGAAACTAAAAAATCTTTATTGTGGTTTTGGTTGTGAAGAAAGGTTCTCGCTTCGATTTTCATCTCATTTTAGACTCCATTGTTAATTAAGACTATATTGCACTCTCTATATTTTAGATAACCAAAACCTTGGTTAGTTGGTTCTGTTAATTCCACAGGCTGATTTGTAATATAAATTGACAGCAGAAAGGTAGAAATGGAGAAACAGGGGTGTAATCAAATGGGAGGAAATGGAGAAGAATTTGTGCATTTCTTTTTTGTTGCCCTCTTTTGCGCTTTCCTGCCAGCTAAATGCCAGAACGATCTTGTTAAAACTCAACTGAGATGAAACAAAATTACACTAAAACAGTGTGGCTGCACATGTTGGGTCTTGTAATTTTATCAGAGAACACTTTTTTGTTACAAGTTTTGGTCTTTTGCTTCATTCCATGCAATGCGTCTGATTAATCACATCAGTAACGCTGGACTACAAAAAATGAGAAGAATTCTCTTTCCCATTTTGGGCCTGTGGGGATTAGATTCCCCGACTTTAGAGGCACAGAGGATATCACGTTTCTCCAAAAGATACCCTGTTCATGGGTAATGTCCCAAAACCTAGGATAATAGACCCTATTTCTCTCTGTTTTGTATTTATATTTTCACGAACACGGCATGTTGTCCTTTTTCACTGTTCAAGCAATAAATCAGGTAACTCCTTACTGTTCACTTCCACCTTAAAGAGTTCAAATCAAGCTTCTGTTTCTATTATACATACAAACCGTACCTTCTTCTTCAATTTTTTTTTTTTGATTGATACCTTCTTCTTCATGCCAACTTCTAAATGCGCCTTTTCCCTTTCTCTGAAAGGTTTTCTCCAAGTTATATATATATATACCGTGTACAACTTCGGTAGCGGAGATCGATGCTCGCTTTGGTGCTCTATATAATATACATATATGCTTCTTCTGGATAGAGCTTGTCAGCTTGTGACATTTTTGGCTTTATTTGGCAAAACATCTATTCCTTGCAAAGGATTAGGTATGTCTTCTTCTTTTGTCTCATCATGCCTTTAGAATCTAATATTTCTTCGCTTGTTTAGCCTTTCACCCATGTCTAGCTTCTTCTTACAAATTTGCATGAGATATATATTATTCTACTGTGAGTGTTTTTTTTTATTCTCTCTTAAACAGTTAAACCTAAAATGTGTAGGGATTATGTTATATTCTTGTGCTTGTGACATAAGATTCTGTAGGCAATCTTGACTCTTTCAAGAAGATTACAACCATTCTAATTATCTATGCAAGTTTGAGTACCTGAGTGCAGTTATAAAAAGATGAAATAATATGACTTGAGCCGTTGAAGTTTTATTAAATTTTAATATGTAAATTAGCGAAAAATGAAATAATATTATGACCTGCAAAAGTTGTCTCAGAAACAAGACATATATTAAATATTAAGGTTAGAGTTTGTTAGGCACCGTTGATTCTTCTTTTCTAATTAAAAGAGAACAAACAATTTGATAAATGGAAACTTTTGTCAAACTTGTTAGAAAAAGATATATCTTTTTTTTTCCCAAGGTTTGAATGTAAATTCTTTGGGACAATACAACTGATATTTTTAGAAAATTTTCCTTTTGTAAAGATAAGGAATGAACTCAAAATAGAAATAAGCATCTCATTTAATAGAAACAATTAAGATATTGCCATTTTAAAGTTTTAGTAATCAGCAAAGCATTAATTTCTCACAGATCTTAACAAATATATAAAGAATCTTGATTAGGGGCAAAATTAATATAGTAAAAAAATATTCTCTTAGCTCTCAATATCATAAATTATGCTCTCAAAATAATGCCCCCACCCCAAAAAAAAAAAAAAAAAAAAAAAAAGGACAAACATCATATGAATTATAAAACACCCAATTAATTAGCTAAGAATGCTTTGAATAACTTCTAATTAATTAATTAATTTATTACAACCGCTGTGTCGGCCTTTTCAGTTACTTAAATAGCCTTTTGAACCACTTTTAATTATAATACACTATAATCTGCAGTATAAAATTTTTATTTGAATATTAATTTTTTCTTGACTTCCTCCTAGGTTAGTGGTGACCTTAAAAGTTTGTAAAAGAAAATTTACTGTACTGAACATAAGAACAATAAAAAAAAAAACGAAATATTTTTTACCTAGCTCATATTCTGTTCCCGTAGGAAACATTGTAATAATAGAAAGTTCAACTCATAACTAACAAACTTCAACAGTTGAATATTCAATTTGGGAAAAATATAGTTACAGGTAAAATTCCTCGGATCCGTATCCTCTGCATTAATGCATCTCGGCCGTCTGATCAGGATCCGAGCCAATCCGGCCCAAGGTGAAACGCAAGGGGCATTTTTAATAGAACCAACACATATCGGACGGTCCGGATTCATTCTGTTGAGTTAATGGAGAGGATGGCTCATCATATAAAACTAGAAGATAGATATATATGAATACAGTAACTTCAATAGTAATATGTATATAACAAAATTAATGTGATATGATAGACGATAGCTGTTATCGTACTTTTTTTTTTTTTTTTTAAAGAAAACTGTTATCGTACTTAAAACACATCTATCATGTACAGTTGCACTGATGTGGAAGTACCAATTGAGCCATACTCCTACTAATTTCATATATGCTTGTTGTCCAAAAAATAGCACTCCGTTAGTCACACAAGCTAAAGAAGGAAGAAGCTTGAAAGTTCAATGCTAGTGAGTGCACACGAAGGGTAGTGTTGTGTATTGCCATAGAGGATCCGTACTTTTTTATAGCTTGAAAGAAGACGTGAATGTAGCAGCAGCCTAGTGAATCCATTCCAGTACGGAATGCATCCATATAGAGTTAGCTTTACTGTACTTACTACTGTAGTGTAGTTAGTAGAAGTGACAGCGAGGGTTCTATATTCAACGACATATCCTGTTTTTCTATCAAAAGGATGAAACCTTGAAAACCATCACGTATACTAACTGAAAGATGGCAAATTCACAATGTCTTTTTTATTTATTTATTTTTTTTATATGGAAAAACACATTTTAAATAATTCTCACAACAAGCTAGCATATCTAAAAAGTAAGTTGTGAATAACTGGCCCTTCATTTAAAAAATATACCCCATAGAAAAATAAAATAGTATTTGATGAGAAGTTGCTTTAATACGCATAATACCACAACAGGGTTTATCTTAAGCCCAATAAGTTTATAAATTATGATTATGCTATATATGATTTTTTTATCAAAACTAACTGAATGTAGTATCATGTTTACCTCAATGGTTATTAAAGGAACCATCTAATTTATTTGGGAGATGTAGGTCCGACAATGACGGGATGGTTAATTTCAGTCAAATTTAAGAACAAAATGCATTAATTCTTTCCTTAACTCATGTCATGCCCTGTAGACTTGGTGCTTGTTAGGATTTTTAAAGGGTTAAAGAAGAGAGACATGTGCAAAATTTAGAGTGGAAAACTGCCTATTACCCAGGTTACAGTGTTTCCTACAACATTACACATAACAAAAAAATCAAGTATTATATATAATCCTAGAAAATGCTAATTACAAAACGATGTCAAGCACATAGAACAATCTCTCCCTAACTCGAAATTTCATCCATAATACAGATACACATAACAACATCCCAAAACACCAAAGAAAACTAACAACAAATTAAAACCAAATTAGCACAAAGCCAGACTTCACGTATGGTTGGTATCGGCTTTAAGCAAATCAGTAGATTGTTGGTAATAGCAATCTTTTTGGTCATTAGAATGATAAAGAAGTATACCACTTTCTAATATTACAATCTTCTTATTGAGTATCAGTACTTATCAGGAATATATAGAGAGTAGATCTGATACTCCCAACCATACTATAGAATATGGAACTCCTGAAAGGAAACTTTTTCATTTGCCTTGATAATCTGAATTTATTCATGAGAGGTAATTTGGAACTCCTGAAAGGTAAATTCTTCAAAATACAGTGCACACTGTCTTTTTTTGCCTCTATGAATGTGAGAGCACTTTAGAAATATCAAGTACTTTGCTTTCACTTTGGAATTTACAACCGACTTATTCAATAATACCTAAAGACATCAAATTTTTTTTTTGTGAGATCTGGAATGTACTTACTGCCTATCAAAGCATGGAACACTGGCTATCTTGCAATTATGATCATGGCCCAAGAAAACTCCACTAGATGCCTCATATGTAACAACTCACTCTTAATTGAGAAGCCATCGTATTCATAATCCAATTTTTGCTGAGGCAGATTAAGAGTGCTAAACACTGCAGCAACTTGTGTACCTAGCTTACTCTGATACTACTTAATTAGCATTTTAGAGAAAAAGAGAAGAGTGACAGACAAATTTTGGAGGTAAATTTTTTTTTTTTTATTCTCAATACTAAGTCTCTCATGATACCAAAATACATGCTAAAAAGGAAAGGAACATACGAGAATAAGAGGTACCTATAACAATCGAAACTAAAATGGATTCAAGGTGGTGGGGGAAGGACACAAGGGAATAAGTTTTGGTTGTGCATCTGTTTATTGTATTATTTCCCTGATTGACTTAATATTTTTTTTTAGTAAATATTGTAGGGTTTCGATCACTGATGCAGCAGCCACGCTGCACCATGTATGGGATTCTGATTGACTGTACTTCTGAAGGGGTTCATCGTGTTCAGCATAGGTGAATTTTACCCCCCGTTTTTTTTTTCTCTCTTTTCAGCTCCAATTAATTGTATAGCTTGGGAACAAAGAACATTTAATTTGTGTTTGAACAAGAGGGTCACCATTGTCCTAATCACTATGCAACCTCCTTTTTCATTTTCTTAATTCAGGAGATGAATCACACCATAATAGACGGTGTTAATTATGGACTGGAAAATTTTAAATTCGTCATAATACCTCCTTGCCTGAATTGAGGTTTTCTTGGATTGTTATTTTTTTTTCAGTTAGGGTGTTCTCAGGTTGGTAGGAATTGGAAGGTTTGACCAGGGTGAACAGTTTGCTGGACCTCATATTTGTTGTTTCACATTTTGTAATTTGAAGGAGAAAAGATGGAAAGAAGGTAGAGAAGGATTCTTGAGACCCCTAATTTGATGTGTAAGTCTACTTTTTCCTCTTTGATCTTATCCTTTGCTTTCATCATGTTCCCTTCCTTTGTAGTTGTAAGCACAACTCAATTTTCTCATTTTGGTATGTATGTTTTTATATGGCCTGACCCTCAATGCCTATATATCCAACGGAAAATATATGGACTTGTTTAATATAGTGAAATAAAATAAAAGCACTAGATACCACAAAGCCATGATGTTCGTCTATGCATGGTAGCTACTCGGTTAGCTATTTTTATGAGAACTAATCATCCAGAACTCTATTTTGAACTCTTTTTTGTTTGATCAAATATATATCAAATATAACTGGCAAGCAATACTTTTATACTTCTATATCAAATATAAAAAAATTAAGCCTCTGTTTTGTTTTCCTTCCATATGACTTCTTAATTTTTATTTTCCTTCAATGATCCAAATTTTTAAATTTTCATATTATTTTGTTTTATCATGTTTTATATTTGAAAATAAACAATGCCATAATTGATTCCCTTTTCAAATTTCAAGCATATAATATTAAAATTTGAGAATCTATAATTATCATAAAGATTGTTGACAATAAGTTGTTTTGCAAGGAAATGTAAAATACAAAAATAAAATATTCAGCTGTAAAAATTATATTATTCAAAATAATGAAAAATTCAGGAAGGAAATGAATATAACAGCGCAAGGATGGAAAAAATAAACACATGAGACTTGTTAGTGAATATTATCTTTAATGTTTACTCTGATTATTCTAATATGTTATGATCTCTAGATTCTTTAGGAATTTAGAGGATTTTAATCTTGTTAAATTTTTTTGATAGTCCAAACAACTTTACCTAGTTGTAATCCTTCAAGGCTAGATTAATTATCCGATTATTTCTATTTTCTAACTTAACATCAGAGTCCGACACTTGTTTTTACCCATGCTAAGATGAGGTTCATGATTTACTTAAAAGCCTCAGAGCCATTTGTACATATCAACTGTGGCTGCACAGGTCGATAAAAGCAATCCAAAGTATCAAATTCAGTTTTATAATAGCCTTATAATGTCTTTCCAAGTCATGAAAACCATATAAAACCTTAGTCGTCTTACCTTCTGCTTGCATCGCTATACATTACTCGATCCTAGAGGTGTAATTTTGGTGCTACATCGTCCTTTTCTGTGTCGATGGTCTCCTTTCCTAGTATCCTTCTTCTCTTTTGTCAGGTAAGCCTGTTTGGACCAATGGTCATTCTTAGAGAGACCTTGCTTGGATCCTTGGGCCATTGTATACCCGTCTAATTAGTAGTGTCGTAGGTTTAATCAGATTTCTTGATTTTGACGGGACTAGTTCACTCGTGTTAAAAAATAAATTGTGGACACAACTTCTTTAGGTGGAGAGAAGAGAATATATAAACAACAAATTTCTTTCTATTATCACTCTTAAAATTCTCTGACATAATAACAAAAATACTGTTTCTTCTATAATCCTAAACATTAGAAGAATGCTTTAGAAATTTGTACAACATTAAAGCAAAAATAGCATTCAAAACAACACAATAAATTATGATGTCCATTCACTAAAACAACTAAAACTTTCTATAGAGAACTCCAACTAACTTCAACCTTCACCATTAAATCTTGACTTAAAACACTTTAAATCCATAGGTCAATCACCCAAATTGACCAACCTTTGCCCTTTCAAAATCCCTCTTTAATTAGCCTAAATGCTATCCACTATAGAATTCAAAGGATATTTATTTTTATGTCTAAATACGCCTAACTTTATGGTAGAAAATTAAGTTTATAATTCAACACCTCTTAAACTTAATTTTCTTTGCATCCTCTCCAATATATGGCAAAAAACCATATGATATTTCTTTTTGGATACTCCAATTCTAAGAGGCATCTTCCTCAAAATCGATTATCACTGTGGAGTTAAACCTACGAGTTGTCCGCTCATCATCATACTTGAATCTTCCGACAAGTATTCTCGTACTAACTTCTCCGTGCTACTTACTATTGTCATATGGATCATGCTTGAATCACTCATCAAGTATCCTCGTAGTCACTTTTCCATGCTACTTGCTCCGGCCATGAGCCCTCGCACCATCACATAACTCTCACTCGAACATTGATCACATTATTCACCATATTCGTCACCGTGCATTGTTGCAACTTGGGCTCCTCCCATGATCAAATTATAATTCGTCGCTTATCAAGTTACATCCACGATCATATTCTTGATCGTGCACCAAGCCTCACCTCGATCTCTCACATCTTTCACAACCAACACTATATTAAAGTAGTCTTCCAATAGACTCACTCTCCTTCATCACGATCGACTCAAACTCATCCCTCAGAGATTGAAACCACACCTTCTTAACTTTATAAACTCCAACCACTGAATTTCTAAGAAATTTTCATGCATTCTTAGAACTCTTCTCATTGGCAGTCTTCTCGAACACGTCGCCATCCAACCATTGATTGATGACACTTAGCGCGCTTTGATCTCCATTATTTTCTTTTCAAAACATTTAACTCACCTACCGTGAGTTTGTTATCACCTTCGAGTTCTTTAATCCTGTTCTCAACAATGTTCCACAAGCCATGAGTATCAATAATGACCTTATTTGCAATGACCATTGATCACAACCGCAGCCTCTACCACCTCCACAACCACTGTGACCTCGACCTCGACCTTGAACACTACTGTCTGATTTATGTTCTTTTAGTGTTGTCATCTCTTGCAACTCTTCTTCAAGCATTTCATGCTTCTTTCTCTGTTTTCCTTTGCTCGTGAGCCTCCAAGGAAGTTGAGAGATCATCAATGGTCATTACCTCTAAGTTTTTTTACTCTTCTACTGCGCACACCACATTCTCGAAATTATCGGTCAAAGATTGTAATATATTCTCAATCACTCTAGTTGTTGTAGTACCTTTCCTTTTTTTTTTTTTTTTTTTTTTTCCCCTTCTTCGTCATGGTTGAACCCTCCTTGATCTTACCAGGCTTTGATACTACTTTGTTAATAATAATTGGTGGATACAACAACTTTCTTTAGGTGGAGAGAATAGAATAACCAACAAACTTCCTTCTATTAACAACTCTTAATATTCTCTTACATAACAACATAATATTGCTTCTTTTATAATCTTAAACATAAAAAAAAGACTCTAGAAATTCGTACAATATTTAAACAAAAAACATAATTCGAAATAACATAGTAAATTATGGCGTCCTTTCATTAAAACAACCATAACTCTCTACTTGAAATCATCACCATTAAAAACCTACACTTAAAAGACATTTAAATCCATACGTCATACACCCAGATTGATTAATTTTTGCCCTTTCAAAATCCCTCTTAATCAGCCTAAAATTCTGTCCACGGTGTAATTCAAAGATTTTTTGTTAATATTTCTAATTAAACCTCACTTTATTATAGAACATTAAGTTTATAATTCAGCTCGACCACACTGACCTTCATATATATGACCTCGCCAAGGGGACCCTGCGCACTCTGCTACTGCTTGCTACTCTTAATGCCCATTTCTCATCAAATCCCTCATTGTAGATGCAAGCATTTCTATTTTCTAGTTATTTAACTGCTAGCTGCTTCCTTTGTCAAAATATGTTAAATTTTGACAACTTGGCTATTTCCGTTGTTTGTGGTTGCATCCTTCTAAGATCTTAGGTGGCAACCCACTTTTTGCATGAGACTTAGTTTGTACCATGCAGTCCATCATCCTGGTGAAAGTTTCTATTAAATAGTCTATTCAAGTCAATTTATATATAGTAGCATATAGTAGCATATCGATTATTTTATGGCAAACTATATATATGCAAATTTCAAATGCGGTGAATCATGCTCAATTTGGGGGAAGGAAAGGAGTGTTGGTGAATATTATGTTTTTCTTTTAATACTGATAATTATTGTAGGTTATTATTTATAGATGTTTTTAGAATTTTAAAGAAATTTAGTTTTATTTCACTATTTTGCACTTAGTCAAGCACATTAGCCAAAATATGTATGCATTTAATACACATTCATTATCCAACTTAATTATAATAATAAAACCATTTTCTAGTTTCTAACTAGAGCCAACAAGATTTTTTGTTCAAAATTTTACGAAAGAATTTTGGTTCGACATTAGGAGGAAGAATATTATTGTTATTTTTTTTATTTTAAAGAAATGGTCTATCAGCTCTGAAAATATATAAATCAATTAATCAATAAATAAACATGATGTAATATTTCCGGATGCTTTTTATTGTCATCTATTGCAATTGTATATTGTCGTAACATATGCTGCATCAGTGCATGCCATTCTAAGCGGGCTGCTTGTTTTTTTTTATTAATTTAGACCTCGTCAAATATGATTTATTATAAGAATACTCGTGAAAATTAGGTCTATATAATACATGAGATCTGGAATTCTAATATAACAAAATTGAATAAAACCTCGGAGTATACAATTCAATATCGTCCCTTAAATTTAATGGTGAGGTGATAAGCAGTACTCGAGTAGTTCAAATTGTTCTACTTGTTGTCTTGTTTCTATTGGAAAGTACATATCTTTTTATTAAGTGACATTTCTAGATGATAAGCATAATTAGGTCGGTGCCTTATTGTTGGGTTTGCCTTGGCTTCAAGGCCATGACGTAATTAGTTGTCTTATTCATACACCTTGTGCTGTAAGGGGTAACTGAAAAAAGAGTGAGGCATATAATAGGGGGATTAATGTCCTCCATTTTTCTTGGTCAAACAATATACATTTATATACTATTTTTAAGGCAATGCTTGCAATTTTTAAGAAAATATGTATGTGACCTCCATAAAAATGTGTGAGTATAGTTCATTTATTGATTCCATACTTTCAATTCATAATTTTCATTGTGAATTGTGATTTAATTATTTCTTTGATAGGCATTATCCAAAAATGGTATTCACAGAATTCGATCGAAATTTTTTCGGGCTTTGGCCCCTGCATGTAAAATTCATTGATGATCTCACCACATGCATCTGAACCGTCCATCATTGGATTATCTAGTTTAGGTCTAGTCCCATATTATTAAATATAAATCTAACTGTTGATCACAAGTTTATGTTCACAATTTACTGCATCAACTTAAACCCATAATCAAAATCTTGCAATTGCTAAATTGTTTGGTCATTCCTCGTATCTTTTGTCCCTTAAATTACTGATGGGCCATTATTCAATATTTATATTCACTAGTAAAATCATGCATTTTAACTATTCTGCAATTAGAAGTAAGCATATATATGGAAGGTGTTAACCAAATCAAAGATAATCAACCTAGCTGCTCGAGTTGGTATCCCGGCTTATAACTCTGTACCTGGTACCTTACATGAGGAACAAGCCTTTGTTAGGCATTCTTATCTTGTTTTGCTGAAATTTAGTACTATGAATCTTTGATCAAGTCACCTAACATCAATTTGTCAATTGCTAACCCAGATGGAAATACCAAGCAATAACAAAAAAAAAAGAGAAAAAAGAAAGGTTACTATATAATCAGTATAAGGCCCCTGCCAGATCATCTAATTTCTGGCTAGTTCTGACAGGTATACTTAATTCTTGATCAGCACTCAGTTACTGAAAAGTCTAAATTTCCAAATGGAATGCAGTTTCTGCCAACTCTCTTTGGTATAAGCTTGCAGAGATTTAAAGAAACAGTTTCTTAATTTCTTTGTTTTGTTTGCTAGCTTGTGCTTATGTGACCGCTATTTATCACAGATTTGAACAACTATATATAGGTGAGAACTCCAGCCCCAAAAGAAAATATGCAATTACTGTAGACCTTAACCGTAGTCTCCTTTAATGACCCGAAAGAAGTAATCTGAACAAGGTTGGTGCATATAATGACCACAGGCACATTTATAGGGATTGATCAATACACAGTTCATGGGAGATTAAATCTCACAAGAACATAATATAGCAATAAGAAAGGTAAATTACTCCTAAAGGCTCAAACTATGGAGATTGCCCTAACCTGATCAGCCCTCTTTAATTTGTGTATAAATGTTAATATCATTTAGTATATATCTACATGCAGATTCAACTGATAAAATGGAATATATATTTTCTTTCAACACAAAAATTCAATTGTAAATCCTGATCAGCTGTTGATGAGTTAGGCCTTTCTATATTGAGCTTGGGGTTTTATTTATTTTTTGGAATATTGTTAAATAGCATTATTATAGCGGCTGTTTTAGCATTTCAGCTTGAAAAACTCTATGATGCTATCATTGTTTTAACAATTAGTACCTTGAACAATAAAGACTAAATTAGTGATTATAACAATCCAATTTAAAAGAGTGCTATAAGGATCAGTGTTTAACGACAATTTTATTTTACTATCACGTAGGAAATTGGTTGAAATATTTTTAATGAGAACCAACTGCTTTCCTGGATCAAAATTAAGGATGTAAGATGATCAGTTAACAGAGAAACCATTTTATTTTTCATCTAAGTAAAAATATTACTATACATGATATTGTGGTGTACTTCTATATTGGGAAATGAAATATAGTTAACAAACTTAATGGAAAATATTGATAATCAACTCACTGGTTAGCAATATTAAAAAAAAAATGAAAATTATACATTGTGTATGATTTAAGTAGGCCATGCATTAATTTTGGGGTAATTTAGAAAAAAATTCCAGATTTTTTTTACCTGGCTTGATGGATGATCAATGATTTTCAAATTAAACAAAATTTTAAACACAACCTATCTGAAATCATAGAAAAAAATTAATTCACAACTATTGAGCCACCTGCCATGATTGTCAAACAATTTGGCTATTAATATATCTTTCTTACTTTTTTGCTAACTACTATGTCATTTTTTGTATGAACTGACATTTGTCCGCAATAGGGTCGCCTTTAAAAGGTACCGAACTGCTATGAATACATGATTCACTATTAAATTTAATTTGGTTGAGTCATAATTTCATTTTCATCTTGGTAAACTTATTTGTTCCAACAAACTTAACAGTCATCCTGTCCTACAGTTTATATATGCTTTGCACAACTAATACTATAAAAGTTAATTTCTTCATGTTATATTGGCAATCCATTTAAAATTTTATTGAAGTGAAAAGATGAAGATGAAGAGCATTAGAGCAGTGCATATGGACATATTTACATAAATAAATAAAGTATTTATGAAGGTAAAAAATGATTATAAATAGTTCCGAATGATGAGCTTGTTCCAAGTGCGCAACTAATAAAGAGAGGTGCAAGGAGGAATATATAGGTTCTGAATGTCAACTTTGGTGTGCTGAGCATGCATTCTAAGCACGTTAAAGTAATTATGCATCTAACACCAAAAATGTACTGGTTGTGCGTGTACCCTTTTGTTTGTTTCCTTCATTTAATATTTAAATTTGTGAGAAACTTGAATTTTTTTCTATAATAAAATTTGTTATAACTTGAAAAAGAAAAATTCAGAGATTTTCTGCCTTATTGCATACCATAAAAAAGTGATCGAAATTGATGGAGAAAACATTGCAAACTTATACGACTTTATTCTTTTAAAATTTTTCTTTTCTTTCCTGTTTTCTTTCAAAAAAGTTTTTTCTGTTTTTTTCATTTCTTCTCTTTCTGTACAATATTCTAAGGGTTGCTTCTCAAAACCTTAAAAACCTTTGTAACCAATTGCGGTTAATATAAAAATAGAAACTAGACTCTTGAGTCTTCCTCAAAAAAAAAAAAAAAAAAATCATTGCAAACTTTTCAGAGAGTTTATCTTCACTCTTGCTCTTTTTGTTTTTAGTTTTACTAAGTACATTGATATGGTGCGCCGGAAAACATCAATTCTTCACTTGAAAAGAACCTTTCAGATTTTCATTTCTAATAACTTTAACATTTACGTTTCCATATGACCTCATTCTTCTAACCTTTATGCACATAGATATACCCCATTAGTTTTTATTAATTATTCCAAAACAATAGATACCATTCAATATGCCGATTTTTTTTATTAATAGGAAAATAAAATAAAAAATATCAATAATAGGGAATGATTTTGACGAAATTTGAAATTTAAGAAAATCGTGATGGTTTATGACGTTGTTATAAATCATAACGTTAAGATCATCAAAATTAATTGACTTATAATTAGCGAGAACAGAAAAAAATATATGAGGCGTTATTAAGAATAACGTCCAGAGATGTCTTGAAGGTTTTGAATGAGATTTAGAATGCTTTCCGGATGTTATTCTTTGTAATGTCCTTGTTTTTTTTGTTTCCTTTTCTTGTTGCTTTAGTTAGGGGTTAATTAGTGAATTATCTAGACGTTATGGTTTACATCCAGTGAACGTTATAAACCATGACGGTTTTCTTAGATTTTAAATTTTGTCAGAATTGTTCCCTATTGTCGATATTTTTTATTTTGTTTTTCTATTAATAAAAAAATCCGTTCAATATGTCATTATGTAGATTCCAATTACGGTTGAAACTTGTAAAGGAGTAAATAGATATCTAGCGACTCATAAGATTGTGATGATTAGTTAAATTATGGCGTTCTACCTATCTCGCAACAATTAATATATGATGTTCTAACTATCTACTCAAGAATCAGCTTTTGATCTAGAGACAAAGACGCATGTCCTCTGATATGGGAGTTCATAAGTTTCAAATCCGGATGGAAAATATCATAACAAAGGTACGAAATTTGGAATGTTACCCTCATCTTTCTATCAAAATAAGAAAAAGAAAAAGAAAAGCTATCTAGATACTCGTACTGTAGTCATATCAAGATTGAAAATCAACTTGATCCATTTTTATTTCATTCCAATTATTGGTTGGTGGCAATATGTATTGTCAAGGAACAACCAATTAAATCTACACCCACACGAGAACTATGTTTTGCTCAATTAAAGGAGATATTATGATAAATATGAGATGTTGCATATTCAAAACTCAACGCATAATTTTGAAAAAAAAAATTTAAAAGCGTTGACCGCCATCTCATTAAAATAAAATAAAAAATCCTACACCCAGACATTGACACACACATGATTGCACTCCCAAGCAACAGAAGTGTACACAAGCACACATGTCACACGCACAATTTATGCTAGAGAAAGACATATGTTCCTCCTCACACAAGTACAATCCTTCGCTTTGAGTTTAATGTGTGAATATATTATTAAATTTGCTAATGTTCTATCGCATCTCTTACTTTTCTATTGTACTTTCTTCTAAAGCTTGACTATCTCCGTAAGTTGAAAGCAGTAGAATTCCTCTTGAGTTTTGAATCCCTTTGCACCATGATAGAAAGAAATACATATGATGAGATACTTTGAGCGCGCGCACGCGCACACACACACACACACACACACACCCCTCTTGCAATTGAAGTTATCTTATGACTAGACAATAGTCAATGTTTGAAGATTATATGCCATGTAGTTTTCATTATCTTTCCCAAAATTAATTGGTATAAGCCCTAGTGTTTTGGCAGAAGATGAGTGCAACAGTAGCATATTGTTTAGCAAATGTTATTAGTCTAAAATTCTTATGTTGTGGCTAAAAAGAATAATAGTAAACTATTAATATGTAAAATATTTATAAAAATATACTAGTTGCAATTCTGAGTGATCTTTGCAAATTTCCTAGGGCGGGCTTGCATGACAAGATGTTTAAGCAAGTCAATTAAAAAGTTCTCCATTCATTATCAAGAGACAAGTTAATTATTGTCTTTACAACATACTATTTCAATTACCACTTAGTTACTTAATAATCATATACTATAACGGCTCAATATTACCAACACCAAAGTCTGGTTAATGAAGCAGTGAAACCAGAAAAAAAAACTCATTACAAACATTACATTAGACCAAAGACTACATTACCAAACTGAAAGCTCAAAACAAACATAACTGACAATTCATAATCCAGGACCAAATTCATGATAAAATAAAACATAAGCAACTTAATTATGAAACTTAATTAAATTTTAAGACTCTACCATGGCCTTGAGTGGTATTGCATGCCAGCAAAATGCGCCCCTTCGATATCCCACTGCCCTGGATACATAGAGATGTTACCGTAGTTATTACCTTCAATTTCATGTCCAATATAATCAAATACCGGCATGTTAGTTGCCCCGTTTACCATTGGGAATTGATCATGTGGCTGTTCAATGACAGCCTGCTTATAACGATTAACAGACGAAGAAGATCTCTCTTCTATTTCATTCAAATTGCTTGATGCATAATTGGTGTAACCATGTGATCCTGATCCCTCTCCCATCCCTTCAACTGCAATCGACGAAGCTATGGTGACCCATCGGAGTCTATTTTTCTCTTTAGTCCTCTCTCTTGCTCTTTCCCTTGCTTTGGCCCTTGCCTCCTTGTCCACAGCTTGATGCACATTAGTCTTTCTTGGTGCTTTAACATTTGATTTCTTCACCTTTTGCCTCTTTTCTTGGGTCACCACCTTTTGCTTGCTATCTGAAACAGTTGATTCATCTTCACAATCCGATTCTGGCCACTCACCATTGTCTGAACTAGCATTTCTGTTGTCAGAGTTCATGCTTCTTGATGTTCCAGTAATTTCTTTGATGGCAGATTTCGATTTGGTAAGAAGCCATTGAACCGTCTTGCTTGCTTTATCAAATCCTAACATGTCTTGTAAATCGAAAAACTTGCGTGCCACATCAAGAGAGAGCCTCATCCGTCGGTCCCGTAAGCCCGCTGCTGTGTTAATTTTGCTGTGTCGGTCTTTTCTCGCTACTCTTTTTGTGTTAGTGCTCTCAGTGTTAAGGTTTCTTTGGATTGACTCCAAATTGGCAGCGCCGCTGATCGGACTGTTAATTGGTGGGCCTAGTGGTGCTGGGTGAAAAGCCTCCAAGAGAAATGTAGGGGAAGGATAAGAGAAGGGGAAATCAGGTTGTGTAGTTGGATTTGAAGATGAAGGGGAGTTGATTTCGAGCTGCGAATAGAAAGACCTCTCCAAGAGAGAGTCTGGTGTAGGTAACATTGATCCCTTTTAGTTGGATGAGTTTGTTTGGTCTTTAGAGAGGATATATGGTTGAGGTGTACGGAATGTGGCCGACCATTATAACCCTACATGAGAGAAAGAGAGAAATCATATGGATCAGCTCTCCCTGCCTGATCAGGCACGCTAGGTATAAACACCGAGTACAATCTCACTTTTCTCTTAATTTGATGTGAGGAAACTGGTGTTACAAATCAAGAGAAATAATTCATGGGCTATGGGGGCGAAGAGACGATGATTTGGTGGCTTTTGAGAGAAAGAGAGGGTGAAAGAGAAAGGAGGAAGGTCTGCATAGCTAATAATTACTAGCTTGTACAATGGGGGCTGCAACCTTGAGGCGTGTATTTATTAGCTAATAGGGGCTAATTATTTACTATAGTACTATTTAGGTAAGAATAGATTCCTGTCTTGTAATCTGGTTTATACAAATAAGATCACCTCTGTTTTCTTGATCTGCTGTAGCTACCAGCTAGCAGCTAGCAGCTAGCAGCTAGCTAGCAATGGTTCTTAAAGCGAAAGTGCTAGGCAAATTTTATATGAGGGATATATCACATTAGAAAAACTATGTCAAAAAGTTACAATTTGAAAAATAAATGCTAATAATACGTAGCAAGTTACAGTTTCCTAGTCAACAATATATATATGATAATTAATATTACGTTACTTATAATGCATGCAATAAATTTGTTAAATTTAATATGATCTTCTTATTTAATTTCCATCATGCATGCCCCTCTTTATCTTGTTGGGGACCTATCAATTTAAAGGAATAACACTTGTTATTTGGAAAATAGCAACATAAGAATTTGAGAAATAAGGAGGCACTTGTATAATATTTTGAATTTAACACATCATGATTCATATGGCGCCACAGAGAATCCAGGTACTTGAATATTTATGAAGTTTTGGGTGTTGCAAAGTCTGTTATTAATTACCATTAAATTATTTTTGAAGAGATAATGCTTAGTAGTTATTCAGCCGTTAGAGGCCCACCATTTTCAGATGGCCACATGCGATGATGAAATGTAAAGTAAATAGTTACTACTGTAGGAAAAAAAGTAACTAACAGAGTTTGCAACTTTGTGGGGATGTGTGAGAAAGAGATCAGATAGAGAGAGTGCAGGGTTACATGTGTAGGATTAGGGTTGATGAGCTAGACAAAAGCATCTCTCCTGTTATCTTTCTCGCGTCACTATACATGAGCAGTATGTAAGTCAGATCCGTACGACTGCATAGCAATCTAATATCTACGCGTGTGCTACCAGGACAATTATATTTTACCGCTACCCATAGGCTTCTTTTCTTTTTACACCTCATCTGCTTTGACCAAATTCTCTCTCTCTTTCCCTCTTTTCGATCTTATTCCCTCCACCTTCCCCCCCGTTTCGCATGCCTGGGATGATGTTTTTCACGCGGCATTATGCAGCAAGTAAATTTAATTAATTGTTTCTTACTTCTGCACGAATAGGTATACAGTATCTCACAAATTTATTTACGACAACCACACCTATAGGTATACATAAATGGTTATGAAAATATGGTGGAATCAATGTTTGATTGTACTATGAAATAATTACGATTTTTTTTTCCCTATAGAAAATGCTTCACTTCAATAATTCTTATTATTAATTATTAATGTATAGATAAAGTGGATTAAACAATAACATAACAATACTTGCCAATTATTATTTCATAACAAGATTTTTGTTCGTAAATTTGTTATCAAACCACCAAATAAATCAATTAAGAATGTCACTAGCAAAAATCTTACAAACATCTTTTGATAAAACAAATCTATGTAATTCCACGCCTCTGAACATGGCCTTAAAACATGCCAAGGGTAAAGGGAAGTTTAAGGAATTAATGGAGTCAATTGGTTCCCTATTTATTGTCAAAATTTTTATATTTGTATAAAATTTTCTATATAGTTTAGAGTAAAATGTTACAATTAGGGCCTGTTCGGCAGGTCATTGGGAATGAACATGGCCACGAGAATTGAACTAAAAATTACTATTCACGTGAGAGAAAAAAATCAGTTGAATTGAATTTTTTTTCTCTCGCGGGAACAGTGGAGCGGCTGAACACGTCCTTAGTGTAAAATTGATCCTATGTGCAACATAACAATTTTATATGACTGACTCTATTCATGTTTGGCTCCTATGTAAGTCAGCTCCACCCCTAATTAATGTGATATAATATGCCCATTGTATGTTAAATGGTGATTCACACGTACAATTTGAAATTTGTTTTATTTTTTCAGACTTAAATAGCAGGAAAAGAATCCTGTTATACTCAAGAAAAAAACAAATAAAAAGTCTACAACTTCAAATCTAGTAATATAATTATTCTGAATCTTGCCATGAGAATTGGAATATGCTTGTTCACAGTTTTTGCAAGAAATTATTTCAAAAACTTTTTTTTATTGAGGACTTCAAATTTTTTAATTCAAAATCATATAAGTTCGTAAAAAATAAATAATGTAGTTCTAGGCTTCAAGATAAATCTGTATATTTTTGGGTACTTTATGCAATCATTATTGTAAAAATAAAATATTGTTTGCTAATTCAGAATTAATTGCTTTATTTATAGTTCTGTACCTAATGTTCGTACAAAAAACAAACAATGGTTCATGTCTCTGAACTCCCACCTCTCTGTAGCAAAAAGCAAGCTTTTAAAAAAAAGTTGAATTCTTTAGCTATGGTCTCCTTGTCTCCTCCTCCTAGCCCCTTCATTTGGATCTTCATTTATCTCTTTTTTTTTCCAAGACTACACAAGCATCGATCCCAGGATCTACCCTCTGCTCCCTGTTCTCGATCCCTTTCTCTAGGTAAAACTCCATCTCATAATTTAGTATTTACTTTTCATACCTCTTTCGGTAGGTCTTTTCCTTTTCCCCTCTTATTAGGAGATTTGATGGTTGAGCTACCATTAATGATCAGCTGGATCTTTATCCTTAATTTGAAAAGAAAAAAAATGGGGTGTCGCTGCAATTTGTGTTTAGGGTTTTTGTAAAAGCTCTCTCTAGGGTTTGAAAATTATACGGGTCATGATTTTTTTTTTCTTTTATGAAAGGGGTTCTTATTATTTCTTAATTTGTTCTCACAATATCGTTTGTGGCGGGCCATATACATGTAAGGAATGAATTTCTTTGATAAAAGTGTTTATCTTTTATTTCTGGTACGAAATTCAACGGGGGACATGGATCAGTAAAAGTTAAGCCTGGAGAGACATTGTGCGATCTGAAGAAGCAGAGCTCGGATTTGTCGACTAATCAATTGACACAACAAATAGAAGGACGGCTATGGAGTATGGACAACACAATCTAGTTCTTTTTTCTTATCTTTACTACATTAAAAGTATCATCTTCTCTCTCGTTGTATTATGATCCTGGATTATAATTAAGATGTCAAGTTTAAAACACGAAGAAGTCATATATCAAATACTGCAAATTTCTGTTTAAATATTCTGAAAAATAGAAAGAAATGAGTGAAAGACGGACTTAAGAGAGGTATATATATTTGGTCTAATTATAATACGGAAAATGCCCTGAACAAATTCAACGAGAATATTACATCAACATATGTTTGTTTTTTTTTTTTTTTTGTATAAATAATTTTGTTTTTTTTTTTCTCCTTGCATCTATTTATATAAATAGATTAAAGCAACCAGTGTGATACATTAATTGAAGAATTTTTATGGACGGCTAATGAATTCCTGGCAGCCTGGTTATAATTTGATTATTTAATTAGTTGATACGTCCATTATATTGAATAAGAAAATAAAAGAAACAATTTCCCTTGGTCACCGAAATATTTTCTTTTAAACATACTGAGAGAAAGATTAATTTTGCCCCAGATATGATTGTGCTTTCCAAAATATTGACGAGGCAGTTTTAGAAACGGCTAAATTAAATTACAATATGCTTTTAATAATATGGGGAGCTTTTCTTTGATATAACATGGAGGATAATTTATTCTTAACTAAAAACTACTAAAATGTTACTTGAACCTCTGTTCTATCTTTAAATTGTTAGAACTTTTTTCAATATATTTTCTTAATTAATTGTTGTTTGGAAAAACATAATTTTTAATTGAAATTCTCTGTTATAATCCTAATAAATAGTAAAAAAACAATATTTAGCTCGAAAGAAGATGGAATTTTCTGGTACGCCACACAATGGAGTCAATATTTTCATCAATCCCTAAGGTTCAAATCCAAAATAAATATATTGCATGGTGGCGAATTGGAGGTCATGCTTCCATTAAAACGAAATGGAGTCAAACATTAAAATCCTCAGCCAAGTTTCAATAGACTTTAAAATAATTATAAAGAGCAACACTATAATTTTCTTATTAATTAGAGAGAAAATAATGAAAGAGGGGCTTTATTATCCGGGTCTGAATATGCTGAAATTTGTTATTCAAGGCTCAGAAGAAAATCATTTTGATACCTAACACTACAACAGCAGGACTTATCTGCGACCGGCCAAATTGGTTGCAGATGGGAAAGACGCCGGTCGCAGATGACTAAATCGGTCACAGAAGACCAAATTCGGTCGCAGTTGCTTCGTTGCTGATGACCTCCATGATGTCGTCACCAGTCGTAGATGATGACGTCATCGGTCACAGAAGACCCTTTAGCGATCGATTAAAATCATTCCCTGATACCATATGATGACGTGGCTGAACCTCATCAACGATCGCTTGATCGGTCTCTGATGTGTCCAAATCGGTTGCAGAAATGTTATTTTTTTTTTAATAATTTTTCTATTTTTTTTTCTTTTCACCAATTGGTACGAATTGTACCCAACCGCATAACCCATTATGTTCATGTATTTTTCTCCAGCCCAATCGTGACGAATTGTACCAAACAATTAATTCACAAGCAATTCAAATATAGTAACGTACCAAGAAATTCAATAAATTCAAAAATAATTCACAAACAATTTAATTGGTACGTAACGCACTAAGCAATTCACAAATAATACATAAAATAAAATATCTAAATACTACATATGTATCAAATATGAAATATCTAAAGTACAATATCTAAAACATCCGACATATAAAACACATACTATTGTAATAGAAAACATCAAAATATCTATAATAAGTCATTGCCGAACCAGTTATCTCCATCATCATTTTGAGCATTGGGGATCGATGCATGATGCGAGCTAGAGCCTCCTTGTGACTTGCGGCTCTACTTGGTGTTCTTATTTTGTTGATACTCTTAATAGATTCAAACATACACAAAAATTGAATTTCGTACCTGATGAAATGGAGAACGTCCCATGCTATGCCTAATCTCCTCCATGAATTGGGTCATCTGTGGTTGAAGCACACCCAACACCTGACCAGATATCGCATTTATGTCTTCTTGCCTTAGAGGAGGCGGCGCCGAAGAATACGATTGCGATTGCGATTGTGATCTCGATTGCGAAGAAGTCTGGGACCCACCTGGTCGATACATCAATCTCGTCTTCCCTGAAACATTAAAAATAAGATAATTAGTGTATGTTACAAATAGTAATACAAATTTATAATTTAATGTGTGCACATTACCTAGAGCACCGAGACCACAGTTATCGCCATGAGCATTATTGTCTGTGTTGCTGTACCAGACGTCTACGTCAAAATGAGGCCAATGGTTTCGATCAGGCCCATACTTTGCGCTCATATCCCGGTCGTAGTCTTCCTGCAATATTTATAAAATAAAATAATAAATTATGTACAACCAAAAAAAGAAATATTATTAAAAGATTGTTATGTTCTACTACCTGTGCTTTTTGCACCTTCGCCGAAACAAATTGCCTTGTCTTCTTTCTGGTATGTGTTGGTACGAACAACTCGTCAAACCACCTCGGCTCACGCTGGTTCTCATTCTCCTATTGTGAATAAACATTTAAACACACAAAAAAGTATCAATGTTAGTTCAAGTCAACTGAAATTGAATAAAGAAAAAAGAAAAAAATTAGAATAAGAGGTTGGTTTGTCGCTAATTTAAGGGGGCTCAGCCCTCACGCCACTACAGGGCAGCACAACAGAAAAAGGGGAAAGAATTAATTACCAATTAGTGCTTCTAATTTTCTGATGTGGCGAAGGTCGGTACCTAGGCGGAGGTCAACGGAGCAAGAGGCGGAGGTTAGAGGAGCAAGGGGAGGAGGTCAGAGGAGCGAGGGGCGGAGGCCAGTAGGGCGGTGGTCAGAGGAGACTTGCACCAAGCTTCAGCTGGGCGGAGGTCAGAGAAGACTCTCACCAAGCTTCTGCGGGGCGAAGGTCAGAGGAGAAGGCTTCAGCGGGGTTTAGGGTCAGCAGCGAATATCTAAACCTACAACGCAGGTGACAGAATAGAAAAGGTTTGCGGGGAGGTTTTTCAGTGGAGAACCTTCAGCGACCAGCTCAATCAGTCGCAGATGGGTAAAGCGCCGGTCTCTGAAGGGGTTCGTCGCCAATGATTTTCTGTTATTTTTTTAAACACCGTTCTGCAACCGACGCCAGGCCCGATCACAGATGTCGGTCACTGAAGTATCAAAATACTGTAGTGGAAGCCATGCATTTAACTGGAGTATATTTTTGAAATTTATGGGAATGCTAGATGGCCTCGGAAATTACATAAACTAAGAAAGTCGTGACTTTGGAGGGTCCTTGTGTCCTTTCTTTTGGGCACTCTCAGTCTTCACTCTCCAGCGTTCTTCTCAATTCGTTACATTTCCCCTTCCAATCTATAAGCGACAGCAAGGAGAAATAATGCCCGTGTGTCATCCCCTACTGTAGTTTTTTCTCTCATGTATGGAAATGTAATCATTAGTCTTTTGGATCTGCTTAGGATTAGTCGATTAGACTTGAGAACCAGATGTTTGGTTGTATATATATATTCACTAAAACATCTTCTGATTACATGCCCCACCTTTGCCCCTCCGATCCGCATTGTTCAAATAAATACTTAATTTTCACTTTAATTCGAGATGAAGATAGGGTTTAGGATTTGTACGAATTTTAGTAAAAAAATGTCGAGAATTTGTATAGTTGTTTATATATGTACTAACTAAGTATCGTATAATTATTGCAGATAATTAATTGACCAAATTGAGATATATGTACAATTTCTACACGTTTGTAGGGAAATTGACCAATTGGTATGTATTTTGTATACAGAGTTTAGGGCAATTTAGCAAATAAAAATGTTCACACACACATGCACATGAATATATATGGAAATTTAAGTTTGATGCATTGTATTTGCATTAATTTGTAATTGCATGTATTATCCTTTTAGGGAAATGTAATGGAATGAAATTTATAGTAAATTTGAGTACATGCCAGATTAATTTGCATTTGTAACTGCATGTGTCGTTAACATTTAGAAGAGTTCGGCTAGTATGACATCGATGTCATATGACACTAACTCCAAAATTGAATGGATAGACTTCAAATGACTAATTCAAACCGTTCAAACTGATTGACATTATGAGTGATGTATTTACATGCAATTTTTTTTTTCGAATTATTTTAGTATCAAATGAAGCGGTAAAAAATATTGAAAAATGAATGCATTAACATTAACTTAAAAATTCACATATTTGACCATTTGACTTAATACTAAATAAAGTAAAAAAAATTATAAAATTGACATGTAAACGCACAACTAATGAAGTAGATCGGTTTGAACGGTTTGGATTCACCATTTGAAGTCGATTTAGTAGATTTTGGAGTTGGTGTTATATAGGCTGAAATTTCATATGTATGGCATTTGTGTAGTAGGATTAATTTGGATAAGAATTCCCCATATGCTTGCGTGTAGATAAATTTAGAAACTTAATTATAAAGTATAAACAATGGCCTATACACACACACACACACACACATTTTTATTCTCATCAAATTAGTAAATTGAGCAGTATATGGATAAATTTAACAGTTTCCTTTTAATTAGTTGAAGAGTAGACAGGGCCCATCTGCACTTTTTAAAAAAAAAAAAAAAAAAACTTTCCCAAGGGTTTATATTAGAAAAAGGAAAAAAAAGTTTGACATATATACATGAGATTACAACTCATCCTCTTAGTCCTCATCCCCAACATATCACTATAGTACTCACATCCCCTCTTATAACTGTCACCTCTCAACAATGGTAATCATTTGCCTTGGTGTTGTGTACTCCTAAACTACTACCAGCAGCAAACACCCGACCGGCACACACAACCCAGTTCCTCCATAATGCCCTAACAGTATTTCAACCAGTACAGGGCCCCATCTATTTTCAAGTTAGGTAATCTGGGCCTTTTCACTCGCAACTAATTAATCTTTTGCTCTGGAATCTGGATCCATACCCATTAATTAAAGCCTGAATCTTAAACTTGTAATTGATTAATACTCATTGAGTTGATCAATTATATATTTATATTCAATGCTGTACATACCTCCGCACAACGTCACCACTAATTATTTCTTACCATGCATCCATATTGCGAGCTGACATTAATCGAAGACTCAAATTCTATTAGATTTTGCAGATGCTGGGGACAGACTGGGACCATTTTCTACCTGCCTGTCAGTTCGAGACACGTGGTGGTGGCAACAAAGAGATGGAAAGAAACACAACTGGTAAGAATTTTTTTCTTCAATTTTTTTTTTTCATTTTAACTAATTAATTTCTCATAAAATGTTTATTATCTTATATAGTGAAATGTTTGACCTACTGTACTAGCTTTTGTAAATTAGTTACCATCCGAATCATACTCTTGTTGTGGAAGATAGAGGAATTCAAAACACATGCTTCGGGTTAAATCTTGGAGATGGATAAGCTGCTAATTCTTCACTTGAGAATACCATTCTATCTTAGGGCAAATGCGATTTGATAGCTCAGCATACCAAGATATAATTCAGGTTTATCTCAAACACAATTCATTTATTTTGTTTTATCTAAATATATTAGACAAATTACTTAATTTAAATTTAGAATTTTGGGTTAAAATTATGTCTTAATTTTTTTAAACCTTCAATTATTTCAATACAAAAATTTCCCGAAAATTTACCTCACCCTATAACATATTATTGCTCTACTCAATGAATAAATATGTGTTCATGGCTTAAACAAATCTACAAATTAGTCATATAATCCATATAATTTGTCTAATTTTGATTTTGTAAAACTTTAGGAACTTTTACTATTTTTTTTTGCGAGAATCAATGGCAAAGGCTACTAGTTGCTTACTATTTTTGTCATCGGATTCGCATTCGACAAGCTAAAGGCGCCAAAATTACAAGGACAAGGTGGTGGAAGCTCAAAAGGGACGTCTCACGAGTGTTTAGAGATAGGGTGATTGACGAAGGGACATGGAACGTAGAAGGAGAAGCAAATAGCATGTGGGAGGAGATGGCAACTCACATTCGGAAGGTGGCTGTGGAGGTGTTCGGGGTGATAAGAGGAAATCGATGCGAATCTAAAGATACTTGGTGGTGGAACGAGAACGTGCAAAAGACAATCAAAGAGGAGAAGGAATACTACAAATGCTTTGCATCATCACAGGAGTGAGCACAACGTCCAAAAGTACAAAGTGGCCAAAAAGAACACCAAGAGAGCTGTGAGTGAAGCGTGGGGTCGGGCGTATGAAAATCTATACCAGAAGCTAAATACGAAGGAGGGCGAAAAGAATGTCTATAAGATAGCTACATTTCGCAAAAGAAAGACGAGAGACTTTAACCAAGTTAAATGCATTAAGGACGGGAATAATAAGCTTTTGGTGAAGGACGATGAGATAAAGAACAGATGGAGAGAATATTTCGACAAGCTATTCAATAGGGAGGACGATAGCATCAACATCGAGCTGGATGACTCTTTCAATGACGCCAACAGACGACTTGTTCGGAGAATTCAAGAGTCTGAGGTAAAAGAGGCACTAAAAATGATGAAAACAGGAAAGACACTAGGGCATGATAACGTCCCCATCGAGGTGTGGAGATGTCTTGAAGACATAGAGATAGCTTGGCTAACTAAGCTATTCAATATCATTTTTCGATCAAACAAGATGCTTGACGAGTGGAGGAGAAGCATATTAGTACCAATCTTCAAGAACAAAGGTGATGTTCAAAGTTGCACAAATTACAGAGGAATCAAGCTTATGAGTCATACAATAAAGCTTTGAGGGAGAGTCATTGAGCATCACTTAAGAAAGATGACAAGCGTGACGAATAACCAATTTGGTTTTATGCCGGGAGGTCGACCACGGAGGCGATTTTATTAACAAGACAACTTATGGAGAGATATAGGGAACACAAGAAGGATCTACAAATGATATTTAATCGACTTGGAGAAGGCGTATGAAAAGGTACCGAGAAATATCATGTGGCGGGCTCTTCAAATGAAGAAAGTCCCAATGAATTACGTTACCCTCATCAAGGATATGTACAATAATGTTGTGACTAGTGTCAGAGCATGCAATAGCGAAATCAACGACTTTCCTCTTAAGATAGGATTACATCAAGGGTTAGCTTTGAGCCCTTATATTTTTATCCTAGTAGTGGATAAGGTTGGGACATACAAGGGGACATGCCTTAGTGTATGCTCTTTGCTGATGATGTGACTTTAATTGACGAGAGTAGGACAGGGGTTGATAGACAACTGAAGCTGTGGAGACAGACTCTAAAATCGAAGGGTTTTAGACTTCGTAGGACTAAAGCCGAGTATATGAAGTGCGAGTTCAGCGGCGTAAAGTAATAGGATGAAGATGTCACTTTGGACGGACATGTAGTACCCAGAAAAGACACATTTCGATATTTGGGGTCAATGCTGCGGAGTGATGGCGAGATTGATGAAGATGTGAGCGGGTTGGGTTAAATGGCGTCAGGCATCTGGTATCCTATGTGACAGGCATCTGGATTTGCACTATTTCGATATTTAACCGAACCCGCTCATATCCATCTGCGGAGTGGTGGTGGTGGTGATGGTATTTAACGAATATTATTTAAATTGCATGATCCAAATTATAGTGCAAATTGATTGCTTTAGATCGAGCGTATGCAATAATGTATTGAACACACTTGTAATTTTGTAAGTGCTCGTGTGCGCGTGCACACACAAATTTTTTTATCTATAGAAATTATTAAATTGGATAGTGTTGAAATAGAAATAGTATCTCGTTTCAACAAATATAAAGATCTAACTCATTGAGTCCGATCCAAAAATTCGGTTCGGATCCAATTAATGATCCAGATCCACTGTTATTTTTTTTAAACAACTAAAAAGGAGAATATGGGTGCCACATTTAATCAATTTGTTTTTTAAAATTCGGTCATTTACACTGTTTTTGTGGAATTGAAAAACACAACTTGGATCTGACCCAATGACGCAGATCCAATTCTCACTTGATTTTATGTGGCAGCCATATTCCGGACCCATTAGTGTCTAATTTAAATAAAAAAGAAAATAACAGTGGATCTAAACCATTGAGTCAGATATTTCTATATATGTTGAAAACGAGGTGCTCTTTCTATTTTCGTACTTCTCAATTTAATAATTACTATAGATACAAAATTTCCCCCACACACATATGGGTTCGGGATAATTAATTATATGTTTCAACACGTTCATTAAAGTGGCATATAACCTTAACACTGATATGATGTAGTGTGGAGTATTTAATTAAACAAATAAAATTAATAAGGCAGTTTTTTTTAAACTCCTGCATTAATTAAATTGATTTAAATTACATTAAAATAATCAAACTATAACATATATTATGAAAAAGCTTAAATGTGAGTTATTTTTAGCTTTTTAACCTACTTAATAAACGAATTTGGGTACTTTAAAATAATATATAGCATCATTACTAGGGAGTACTATATAAACAGTATGAATTTGGATGTGCTAAATAAAATTAAATTCTAAGACTTTAAATATTTGTAGAATAAATCACAAATTAATCTTAGAATTTAGATTTCGTAATTTTTAAGATATGGAAGAAGGCAAAAATGAGTAGATAAACTATATATATTAACGGAAAATAAAATGAAGCTTTGACTTTAGAGTTGATGTAAAGACTTCAGAGTTTACATTTTCACAATTTATTTTAATTGCAAAATTTTGTTGTCTAGTTAATTTGTAGATCCATCTCTGTAAATCATTCAAAATTTATCTCAACTGTAATAAATATCAATTATTTGATTCTGTTATGCAAAACAAAGCCTAGAAAGATGTGAATATGTGCGATCTAATTGAAAGCGACGAACTTACATACTGTTTAAACTAATTACTATTACTGGTCAAGAGTTGGGTGCTAGTTCGTACAATGTAGAGCATGGGTCTCTGCAAACCTACTCTGGAAACCCTAATTCTATGGATCTCTCTCTCTCTCTCTCTCTCTCTCTCTCTAACTATAAATCGCACAAGGGGGATGCACATTTGTGGCACCCAATCAGGAATTGGCCAAGGGCCCAAGCTCCAAGGGAAACCCCATCCATAATTCCATATCTGTATAATACCAACAAAGCATTAATAGTTCGCAGATGCTCTCTCGAATATGCCTCTCACTCTCAAGCTCGTCGATCCCCTTCCTACTCCTATTCCTCTTGTTTGATCCGTATGTCAACTCTTTCTCGCTATATATGCATGTCTCTGTGTGCACGCGTGTGCTTCAATTCCTTCTATAGAAATATTTTTTTTTTACATTTTTTTTTGTAGGGGGCATAAGGGTCGCTATTGACGTCTTTCAGCTTTATCTCCAAATATCTTTTGTTCAAGTAGATAGATAGTGTTCAAGAAATATTTGTTAATGAAAATTGCATAACTAACAAATACTCCCTCACGAAAATTAACTAATTAATAATACAAGTGACCGATGCATGCTTTGATAACACAAATTAATTTCTTAAAATTTGCTGCCAACAAATCCGGATGTCCAAGCAAAACAACTTCAAAGCAAATTGTAGTGAGTAGTGACTAATTTGGAATTCCTCGATGGATGGTGACTTTCTTTTTTAATATTACCAAATTGCTCGTAACTACCCGAATTAATTATTTTTTAGTAAAGGTCATGGAGATCAAATTAAACCACCTAACTGTTTTCACAAAAAAATTTACATACGGATTTCAAACTGCTAGCAAAATTAATTATTAGAACAAAGAGTTATCGGTTCATTACTAATAGCTAGATTCTAAATACCAGAGAAAAAAAATATATAATAGTAAATATAAGGGATCTCAACTCATAAACACAAATTTAAGTGTTAAGTTTTGAATTCTTAATTTATATATAACCGAGCAAGAGCCCTTAATAAAGACTAAGGGCTGTCCTGATTCATTATTCATTATGAGTCTCACAGAATATAATCTAAACCTTGAAAGATGTTATATATTTAGATATCAATTCTAAAAATTATAAGAAAATAATATAGACAAAATAATAAGCAACTACTGATACGAATTCAGGTAAATAGCGAATAGATATAGATTCATATATCATGTAATACAGATAATTGGCTTATATTACAAAATATGCACATATAATAAAAACGGTGGGGATCCCATGATATTGGATTATCTTGACGATCTTGAAAACACTTCAATACATACAAAATAAATTAAAAAAAATAGAAAAAAAAGTTATAGAGATCTACCTTTTCTAATGGATTGTTTTTGTATCAATTTTCATGCAATTTCAATATCATCTGGTAATATATCCATCAAATACGGTTAAGTGTGAACTTTTTATACCTTGTCATTTGGTAAATGATAAATCTTGTATCCAATTTTATTTCATGTAATGTATAGATTATATTTACCTATCAAAATTTAAACTACAAATAATTTTGACCGCTGTCAAATTTGTCAAATTAATCCGTTGCGAAGGATCCCTCATCCCCACTCTAATAAAAGTAGGTATTTTAGAATAATGAAATAAAAAAATTAATTGACAAAAATAACGCCAAAACTTGCATATATTTAATTAATTAGTTGATGTTAATAAAGATAACAAGTATATAAAACATAGGGGTATTTCAATAAAAGTTAAAAAAAATAATTAGAAGTTGAGATGCATAATTTTTTTTTGACAATTTGACATCGCTCCGCAAATAAGAAAGTTGTATCTCCTTTTAGTTCGAATTCAGATAGTCCCGATAATTTTAACAATTCAAAACTAAAACTTTATATATATATATCTATATCATTTTACGGCTAACTATGAAGTGAATACAAAAATACTTATAATTTATTTGCGGATATATATAGTATATTTACAAATAATATAAGGTACATATACTGCAAGAAATTAACAAAATACATATTTGCAAAAACAAAAGGGAATTACTCTTAAAACTTGAGTTGAAATTTTTGATGAAGTTTTTTCTTTTTAATTCTTGATTTTGTACCTTTTTATCATATTTCTTCTTAGGCATTTTTTATGAAAATGTATAAAGTCTTCTTGTTGTATTTTGTTTGAGTTAGAATGTTATTCATGTAACTAATAATATGTGATGTAATTGTAAATATTGTTTATATTGCTAAATGTAGTGTTTCTAGTATGTGCTGTGTTTGAATTCATATTCAGATCTAGGGTTTCATTGGATTTTTTAAAATATGAATCATACACGGTAAAGTAAAACCATGTAGGATAAGAGTTTTTATACATGGTTTTACTTTAAAAACCTTGTATGTTGTGTTTTTGAAGAAAAAATCGGTGAAAAAAATATGAATTATACATAGATTTACAAAAAAAAAAACGTGTAGGATGATGGTTTTCATAAATGGTTTAGCTTAAAAACTGTGTATGAAGTGTTTTGGTGAAAAAATTAGTGATTTTTTCAAAAAAACATACACAGTTCTAGAATTGTGTACAATTTACTGACTCTATATACACGACTCCTGCAGACACTGTTGAAAAATCGCGTAAAACTTGATTTTTTTTTTTATCATGTATAATAGCATTTTCAGTAGTAGTGTAGGTAGGTTGATTGTCTATATTTGGAGATAAACAAATTAAGCTGAAGACTCATTTGGTTTGAAGTAGCAATCTTATATCGGTGTACGTAAATAATCATATACAGTGTTGTAAATAACGATATGTGCTTGTTGAATGGACGGGGTACTGTCAAGCGATTAATCGGAATTATACAGCCGATCAGTCATTTTCATTACAATTATTTGTATATATTTATAAGTTATTAAAAATAATTTATTTAACTCATTATACTTATGAAATAAACTTAATTTAACTTAGTTATATTATTATAACATGACACTACGTTTATTTCTTCTTAACAACCCATACACACTTTATATGTGTAAGTAATAAATTTATTTAATAAAAAATTAAATTCGAGAATAAGCTTTTTGAAATAGTAATAACATATTATTAGAAAGAAATCAAACATTCCAACATGAAATCACTAAATTTAGTTTATTATAACAACTAAATTTCATATATAAACATGTCGTACTAAGCGAAAAACTATATTAGTAAGTAAGAAAAATATATTTTATATAAATAATAGAAGAATTAATCAATTTCAAAGTAAGAAAAAAAAAACATATATAAAAAATATTGAATGTATATCCAGGTACAAATAAAACGACAATGCAGGATCTATGAAACTTATTATCACACATAGTCATAGAAAAAAGCAATGCAAAAATAAATATTGACTGGAATAACGAAAATAAACTGATGATTAAACGGGAATAAATGGAATAATCGGGAATAATCAACCGATTAATCGGAAAAATCCATTAATAGACATCTGATAGTATATTCGTAACGGTTATTTGGGCGCCGTTAACAGTTAAACAAACGTTTAATCGGCCGTTTAAACCGTTTACTTATCATATATACAAAGAGGCAGGTCCAAATGACTACACTCCTTGGATTTTGATTTTTTTTATGAGATCTGTCTGTGCTGACCAATTCTACCCTCCCTCGGTGGAATTCTAATATTTAATTCAAATTAAATTTAGTGTTAAAATTAAAATTAATTTCTTGAATTATAATTGGTAGTTAGAATTTTAAGTTAGAACATAAAAAATTATAAGTCTGAGCATTGGAAATTATAAGTTAAAACATTATTTTTTATCTAGTATCCGAATACCCAATTACTTAATAGGTTTGAACTCAATTAACTATTTTTTTTAGCTTCCTGATGAAAATCCTAAATCCTTCATACGGTTGTATACATCGATCTCGGTTTCTAAAATGTTCCTCACAGATTACCAGTGTTAGTGGTCATGGTGTTTAGACTTGTTAGTGCCGAAGAAGAATTTAAGTAGAAATCATATATATATAAATAAATATATATGTATATATATGCCGAGTGCCGGCAATCAGGTATAGGAGATACGGGCATAAAGTTTAAAAAACTTAATTATATATTCAAATTTAGGATTCACGAGTAAATTAGATCAGAAATAAAGCTTACAATTACATGCATAAAGAAGTAGTGTAGCAGAAGAATATCACAACCAGTGATGCCTCGGTCTGACCATGTCTTGTCTTGCTTTGCCTTTGCCTCGGTCCCATGCTCCTTTTAAGAAGGCCATGAGCCTGTAGAGGATGGTGTTTGGTCACATTGATAAAAAAAAGAATTATAATTAAAGGACCCATCCCAATTTAAAAATCATCGGACTATTCAATTTTAACATATGAGTATGACACCGTCCGAGACGTAACATAGACAAAAATATGTTGGCTGCTAAGCAACAAACGTCATCTCAGAAGCTTCGGTATATTCGCCAACATATTTCATACGAGCTCCGAATTAATAAGATAAGTTCGTGCATGAGAAGTTTAATATATATGCTACAAATTTCATATTTTGAGTTAGCCCCAAATCAGATCGAGTCATGATCAAAATTGACATGCGAAGGAAGTGTCATATACTCAAACGGATTTCTGTCATTAATTGGTGTGTTTTGGGAAGAGAAAAGTAGTTTAAAGTAGCATTACTTTATACGCGATGGGAAACTAAGGCTAATCCCTAACAACCGACACAAATACCTCACAATCTATATCGGTTCTCAGTAAAAATCCGATATAGATTATTTGTGTCGGCTTCTACACTAAGAACTGATACAAATTATGAGGTATTTGTGTCGAGTTTAATTTGAACCGATACAGAATAGTTTTAGTATTGTTTTTTTTTTAAAACCTAATACAAATTTCTTTCTGTATCGCCTGACACAAATAGGGCGACACAGATTGTGCCTTTTCCACTAGTCAAGAGAAGTTAACTCATGTTGTAATCTAGCTTTTTAATTATTATGAATTTTCTATGTTGAGTTTATCTCTTCTTTGCACTCCCATGTAATGGAGTTTGAATTTACTTCTTTAATTATGAGTGATTGCTAGTTGTACTTGCTAGTGTTTTTGTGCATCTCTATAACCAAACAGTGTCAACATATCTTTGTATGACTGAAATGAGATATGAGTAGGTCCGATTAGAGAGGACAAAACGTGCCGTGCCGTGACTTTGGTCTCGTGCTGTGACTAAGTGAACAGTCACACGTGCCGTGCCGTGACTAAAATGTGGAGGGGTGGTCACGGCACGCGAGTCAAGCCGTGACTATTCGCGTGCCGTGTCCAAACGTAATTGATCACGTTTCTCACATTTAACTATTTTTTCATAATTTAAGTTAGTTTATTCAAGATTCATCATTTGATCAAGACTTAACGGTCCTAATTACACGTGACTTGCGTGACCACGTGCCGTGCCGTGACCAGATCTTTTGCGTGACGTGCCATGCCGTGTCAAATTTTCAAAAGATGGTCACGGTACGCGAAGGTTACGGCACGCGATACGCGAGTCACGGCACGTGAACAGTCACACGTGTCGTAACCGTTCCGTTCCGTAACGGAACCGGTTCCGCCATGCCATTTTTTCCACTCTAGGTCCAGTGCCCATGAGATAGGAGTAGGTCTGATGGGCATCGGACCTACTTTTAGGTTCAATTAGCTCTAACACCGTACGATTATCATTGAGATTTGTGCGCACGGAAACTGAAAAATACTTGCACGGATTTTAATGAGTTCGCACGAATCTTGATGCAGATCTGATGGTCATTTCACCCATCGAAAAAGGTAGGTCCGATGAGCATCGGAACTACTCTCAATTCGACTGATATTAGTGATGCAGGTCATCTGGACACAATTTTAACATGTTCTTTTGTGTAATTTAATAGGCTCACACACTGTTGGTAGCAGTGGTCGAACTAGAAAATTTAAATAGAGATGGTTTAAACCCAAATTTTCATAATAACAAATTGAAATTCTAACTACTAGATTATATAAGCACACATGTAATAATAATTATGAGGATGAACCGTATAAAAATGTAAATAAAAAGAAAAATTCAATTAAAATTCAATATAAATGATTAAATTTTCTTAAATTATGGGGTGGTTGCGCACCTCCTGAATTATACGTAAATTTGTCTCTAGTGAGCTAGATTCTCATGTCCAACTCATAAGTTATAAATAGTCTTAATAAAGACATTAGGACTATCTAAATTCTGTGAATGTTATATCTAGCAAAATTTATAAAATCTACAATGTGCTCATATTAATCACTAAATACGTCATCCTAGTATAATTGAATCTTTAATTTCTTATACCGAAGTTAGGCTGATTGTGAGATTATTGACTCACAATCACAAGACTTTCTTGTTCATAATGCACCCACCTGTAACATAATTAAGATTATAATTGGTGGAATGTAGTAGTCCCTCATAATAAGTCTGGACCAACAATCATTTTTCTAGATCATGGTGATCCTGAAACCTATCCTAGGTCTCACTAAGATATTTACTATCATTTTGTTTAAAAGCAAAAATTAGTATTCTAAGATGAATTAATGGTCTTAGAAGATGGAAAGTATTTACTCAAGAATGCCCTTAACAGCTCATCCCAAGTCTGAATGGTTCTAGGGTTCACAGTTCTTAACCAACTTCTAGCCTTGTCTTTGAGTGAAAGATGAAATATCCTTAGTTTTAATTCTTCTAATAGGACACTGTTCATTTTGAGGGTATTACGAACTTCCTCAAATGTAGCTAAATGATGATTAGGATCCTCATTAGTAAAACCCTTAAATTGACTTTGGCCAACTATTTGAATAAGAAAGGGTTTAAGTTCAAAGTTGTTACTGTGTAGCTCTGAAACTAATGACGCTCAAATATATAGCGAAAATCATTATTTTTTCTTAAGGAAAATGACAAAAAACGAATGCAAAGTAGACATTTTTCTGATTTATTCACTGCAGACGTGTTTTGAGTCATTTTAACATATTTTGGTGATAGTTGTATATTTAGGCCAAAAATATAGCAAAAATGTCATATTTGAACGATTATTGAAGATGACATCAAATCAGAATATTACATGACGTATGCAACAATCTACACAAAGTGCACAACATGCAAAATGGCGAAATTATATAAAAATACGCTAAGTCAGGAAGCCGTGCGAGTTCCACCTGTGCCGCATGCAGCATACTCCAGAGGTCGTATGATCCGTGGACTGTTATTCTAAGCCGTTCGATTGATGGATTTAAGTCATAGATTGAACTTTCGCTTGAAGGTTGACTTACTGACCTGCAGCGCTATTTTTAGATGAAGTGATATTCAAGAAATGTTATTTTTGGAGTGGTATTTTTACCCAAAACATGCTAGATCATGAGTAGACCCCATGCCCCCTATGATCTCAACTACTTCTACTACTTTTTAGGAAAGATTATAAATACCCTTTTTGTAATAGGATTCAGTGTGTGTGTTTTCTTGTGATTAAGTCTAAAATTTTAGCTAGCAATCCTCATTTTTAGGCTAAATTAGAGTGCTAAAGAGATAGGCATGGCCATTAGAAGCCAAGGCAAGGAGACAAGGTTCTTCTATTTTCAAGAAGGTTGTAATTTATGTTATCTTTATTTTATTTTATTTTATTTGCCATAGTCATGAGAAGCTAAACCTCTCATCATTAGGGTGAGAGTTGAACTTGATTTCTTAATAATGATTTGATATTTATTTATGTTTTGTTTGTGTTGAATTTATTTTGCAATTTAATATTTTTATAAAATCCGTGCATATATAGTTCCATCTGCTATATGTCAATGATCCTCTACATACCAATAGGTGTGTAGTCGTTTGCATCATTGTGTGAGAATGATACTGCATTGTAAGTATTAACACTTCAGCTAACGAGACTTGGCAGCGGTGAAATGATTAGAGTTAGAACCCTAGGGACTCCCTTAATGGGATAAAGTAAAAGACATCTTAGGCTAAGTTTCATCTCTCTACGGACAAACTAGACTTAGTCGGAACAACATTAGAAAACATCTATATTAGGTGGGGGATTTAGAATATTTCAACTATAGGGTGGTATAAGAAAATAATATAATTTCATACTTAAAATACTTTAGTCTTGGTAACCTAAAAGCCGATTGAAAAATCGAAAAACCTTTCAAAACGTATAACAAAGCACACATGATACCTTGGAGGTGACAGTACCTCATGCGGGGTAGCCCACGGGTAGTCTATACCGCACATGGCAGTGATTGTGCCGTATGTGGCATAGATAGGAGTAAAAAATAGATATCATCATGATTAGGAATAATAGGAAAACATGAATCTGATGTCTCTCTATTTTGTCTATATTTTGACCGTACGTTTTAATGAAAACGATGATTTGGACTTTGATGCGTTGTACCTTCACCTCTCGCATCCGTCTCATTTCGTCTCCGCCTCCTCCTGCCCCGGATTGCTCTTTGGACCACCTTCCCCTGCTCCGTGACGATGCCCGGTAGCATTGATCTCCTTTCTTGTCTCTCTCTTTATATTATATTAGTTTTGGTGTTAGTTTACTTCCGTTTTTAGTTTTAATTTTTTTTAGTTTTTTGTTTGTATTGCTAATCTGGATGATGTTGTGGTGATGTTGTTGGTACTCTCTCCTATCTCCTCCCTTTCTTCCTTTTGGCCTCTCATCTATCGGCTCTTATGAGATTACAGCCGAATATTGATACCAGTTCCTTTCGAGCTACTTTTGAAATTGTTTATGGTCTTGTGGTAAGTGATTGGCTCTGGTCACGTGCAGTTTGCACTCTTCAATGCATCACTTCTATATTTGTGTGGCTTTAGATGACTATCTGACGGCAAAAGGTACAATTTCGAAGGTTGCCTAACATGTTTTTCTTGGCTCAAATCCTCTATTGCAGTAATGAGCCATAATGTTCTTACACAGTGGCATGCATATCACAGTTGTTTGTTTTAATGTTACTATTTGTAACTGTGTTTTGTTCTTGTTCTCAATTTGCTATTGGTATATACAACTTCGGCTGTAATATTTTTCTATGAATAATATAATGCCTACAGGCTTGTAGCAAAAAAAAAAAAAATTTAGGATGTATAATTAAAATTTGATATGCATTGTCTTCAATTTGGTCTATTTTTAACCTATATCATCTTCAAAATCCTATTGCATATTTATGATATGTAATCTATTTTTTATAAGTGTAATTTAATTTTGAAATATAAACTCGAATATAAAAAAATTTAACCTTATTAATCGTATGTCGCAGTATAAAAAGTAGTAGATTAACAGTAATAAAAAATGGTGTAGGGTCGGATTTTTCGCACCCCACACATATACATAGAAAAAGAGAAATGCCATCTTTGGTTGTACTTTTCTCGGATTAATTAAAATACAGCATGTGGTTGTGTTTTTCTTCGGAAAAAAATGCAATGCCAAGTAGCCGTTATACTATGTTTTGAATTCCGTATCGTACTAAAAATATAATTTTTTAATGCTGAGATGAGGAGAAAAAAAACTGTGGAGAAGAGCCAGTGATCAGTCTACAATAATTTTTAAATTAGTAGGTCTTCTTGACATTGATTTGGCGATATAGCTTTTCAATTTAATTAAGCTATTGTACATTTTGTGCAAATTTTATTTTAATCAACTATATATGCGTAAAATTGTTTTGTTGATGGAGATAGTAATACAAAATAACGTAAAAAAAAACTAATTGAGCATTTATACTACAAAAGACGGATGTTTAGGATGGTATATACAGTAAGTATACATGGTGTTACCATCTTTCCAAAAAAAAAAAAAAAAGAATAGTCATGGTTTTGAGATGAATTTTAAAATGACCAGGTTCGCAGCTATCAGTTGCTCACAACCAAATTAATTGCACAGTTACTGTCCTTGACTATTTTTCTTTTTCTTTTTTACTTTGATTCAGTCAACTTTGTTTTGGGACCATCTAATGATTCAAACTTTCACTTATTTGAATAATTTGCTTTTGAACAAAATAAATAAATAATGAAGCATGGCAATTAGGTGCGCAATCAGTTTTTTTAAACAGTTGCGCTGTTACTGCGAACTTGATAATTCTGAAATTCATCTGAAAATTATGACTTTTTCTGTTTATTTTTTTATTTTATTTTGAAAGATGGTACAAAAAAATTAGGTGGATTTTGTACCATCACTCCATCAGGTCAGGCATTGGTGGGTCAGAATATAAATGGAGAAGAAATTATATTTTGGAAGAAACTATCTTGCCACTAGAGCACTACATGAGATGACCCGGGCCTATCCAAATTTTATCCCCACTGAAGTCATGTCAGCGTCTTTCGTCCTACAATGGCGCGCTACGGCACATGCGCTCACAGATATAGCCCCATTTTGTCAAGACATGATTGGGTTGTCTAGAGATGATTGGGTTCGAGGGGGGCAAATAACACATCTGGTATCATCAACGTGGTGTCTCTCAGTTGGGTCGTACATTATATAATTGCTCCTCTACAGATCCAACCAAGACCCTTTCTTTCTCGGGACAGGGTGGATACAGGTACAGGGTACTTGCAAGTTCCAGAGAGTGCACATTTTTAATCATTATATCAATAAAATTATTATTTTAACATTCACGGATTTCGATCAATAAAATCAACTCTTATTTACGAAACAATTTCAATGCTCTATTTCTGGAATTCAGACTACTTTGGTTCGATGTGTGAAACGACCATTCGATCGCATCAGGATTCGTGCTAAGTATAAATCTGTGCATGTCTGTTTTAATTTTCGTGCGCACTAATCTTAATGATAATTGTACGGTGATAGAGCTCATTGAATCTAAAAATAGATCTGATGCCCATTGGACCTACTCCTATGTCCTATTTCTGATGGGACCGACTGCATAGAAGAAAATCAATGCTTGAATTAATTAAATGGACATGATCGTACATCCCTCAATGCATTTAGTACAATCTCTCAGAGATCATCTCTCTTTTTTCTTTTTCTTTTTCTTTTCTTTTTTCAGGGAAAGCCCGTAGGCCTCAGAGATCATCTCTGCCATGGGTAGAAACAATACCAATGCTTTTAATTAATTAAATGCACCATTCAATGCTCTCTTAAAAGTATTGACACGTTTATTTCGATCGTATTGTATTCTACAGGGCAAATAAGAGTAAGATTTTTATTTGTTAATGGGTATAAATATAGATAAGAAAAAAAAATTCCATTTGGTTATTGGCTAAAATGTATGGGTAAGATATATTTTACATTTTATTCCGTCATTTTTATTCATGTCCAAATTTGTATAAATTTCGCCAACTCTGCCTATCAAACTCAGATTCTATCAAAAATGCCCAAACCGACTATTAAATAGTCGGTTCCTAATTTTTATTAGAAACCGACTACTTAATAGTGGGTTCCTAATAAAAATTAGGAACCGACTAATTAATAGTCGGTTTCTAATAAAAATTAGGAACCGACTATTTAATAGTCGGTTTCCTTTGAAAATTCAGTTATTTATAAGGATGCACTGTTCCGAAATTTTCTCACAATTTATTTCATCAAATTTCACACTATCTCTCCTCACATTCTCTCTTTCTCCCAGATTTCTCCTGCTCTTTCTGTTTTTGCAAGTAAGTCCCTATATTTTATTTAATATTATTAAGTAGGTCAAAAATTGTTATAAATTGCTATTGTTTGTTAGAAATGGTTCAAATTTATTTAATTTATTTTTAGCAATATGTAATTGTGATTAGTGTTAAGTAATCATAATTAATTGTGATTAGGCCAAAATGGTTATAAAATTGATCTGATTCATTAGAAATGTTCCAAATTTTTTTTAGTACTAATTAATTGTGATCCGTGGGAGACCGCATCACGTATCAGGAGAGAGGTAGATGCCGCTGCTGTTGCTGCATGTGATGCGGTCTGGGCGAGGCTACCCGACAGGTATAATAGAGGACAGGCAGCCGAGCGATACTCCCCTTCTCCATTTAGATGATGATAGTTTTTACTTTATTGTTCCGTATGATTTATATTTGGATCTGTTATGTTTGTCATTTTATGGTTGTATTATCTCTGTTTATTTATTTATATTTCCTACTTTATGTTTACATATCGTCTTTCTCTTATGTCATGACTATATCATACTTATAAATGTCAAAAATATAAATTTCTCGTTAAAATCATAATAAATTTAGTTGAAAAATACCAAATTGTAATAAATCAATCAACAAATTTTGTTAATTAATCGTCTTAAAAATGAGAATTTCAAATGATTCGTAACATATACATCAAAATTATATTTGAATTATTCAGAGCGAATTTGATATTTACAAATTACTCAAAAACTATACATCGACCGGCCAGATTTTAAAAAATATAAAAAAAAACTATTTTTTCACAAATAGCCGAATTTTCAGAGGAAACCGACTATTAAATTTCGGAACCGTGTGAAATTTGATGAAATAAATTGTGAGAAAATTTCGGAACAGTGTATCCTTATTAATAACCGAATTTTCAGAGGAAACCGACTATTAAATAGTCGGTTTGGACATTTTTTATAGAATCCAAGTTTGGTGGGCAGAGTGTTGGGATTTCATGTGTATGCCTATATGGTGAGAATTTAAAATTTTTCCTATCACCACTTGGCTCTATACACAAAAGATCTTATTTATACGACAAAAGCAAACAAGATTTGATTCATCAAACTAATGTGTACTAAGATAAATTAATATCAACTAATTTCTTGCTAAAGATGATGAAAACATTTACCTAAAGAGATTGTCAAATCTCTTGATGGAGAGAAGCCGGTTTCCCTTCTAGATCTCGTGTTTTATTCGGATGCGCCTCTTGGTTCACCTTGAACCTAAACAACAAACTAACACACCTCTTAGATAGATGAAGGCATTTGCACAAAATAGACCATCCTTCTCAATAACCATACGGGAGTTTATTTATTACAAAACAAAAGCCTTCTGCATCCAAGCATGATACAGAAATAATGTTTCGAAATACTGAAGGAACATGATAAACATCCTTTAAACTTAAACAAAAACCACTAGATAAATGAAGATCAAGAGTGCCTACAGTGATCGCAGAAACACTTGCACTATTTCCGACCTTCAACACTACCTCTCCTTTTGAGAGAGGCCTCATATCCTTTAGTGCATTCACATTAGAAACTAAGTGAGCACATGATCCAGTATCCATTATCCAATCTTGGATAGTTGTGGCTAAATTTAAATTTAGTTCAATAACAAGTATACATTTAGAGCGCTTGCATTCAACCTTGCCTTCATCCAAGTCATTTTTATACTTGGGGCAATTCATTTTGAAATGTCCTTTCTCGTGGCAATAAAAGCACTTCGTGTCAGAGTTAGGAGCATTTCCTTTCTTGCTTCCCTTGGAGGTGCTCACATGAGCCCCTACACTCTTGCCCTTGAGCGAGGAATGCGTCTTACTTATCTTGCTCTTTGTTTTGCCTTTATTCTTGGTAATGGGGTGTTTTTCGACTATATAATGCAGAAAATTTGGAAGTGTAGACATAGCTACAAAAAATTTCATTTTAAGGGTACATATCAGTGTTCATGATTTCAATAAAATTTGTACTAACAAAATATTAAAGGTTGTCCGTTTTGTTAGTCACACAAGACCTTTTTCAAATAAATAGACTCATCTAAAATATTTGTCTAAGTAGGTATCATTTACCAATCATAACCTTTAGGTAAAACCTAACTTTATGACTCTTGTCGTTTTCATTAAGAAAGAAAGATCTAATTTCTTAATAAAACTCTCTTTCCCAAAACCCAAGCCTAGATCTTGGTGATTCGTTGTAAGAAAACTCATTTTATTGGTCAACAAGCATGAACAAGTTATTCCCACATAATGAGCAATGTGTGCCTCACACAACTTCCACTCGCTTAAGGCTTAATAACAAATTCATGCAAGTTCACAATTTCTAATAATTAAGATCACACTCATGCTTATTCCTAATTACTAGCTTAAAGTGATAAAATGAGAAGGAAAGTTATTCTTAAATTTTTCATGGACATAGCAAATATATGACTTTGATAATTTTGGTAGGTCATGTGTTCATACAACAATACCTGTCCTAACAATTAAATTATCTCATATATTCACAAGCTCCGTGGGTTGTATGGCTCCCGCTTGCATTCTTGTAGCTCTATCAATAACCTTGATATAATTCTAAACTACAAGTACCCACCCAATCTTCATTCTATTTTAGAGCTATTCTAAATTAAAATGAAAAATTACATTTAGAATTACCCAATCCTAAATCATATGTGGCATGCAAGCCTTGAATAATAATACATAAATGGCAACCTAACATCTTTGCCATAATTTAATTATTCTAATTAATTTTCAATGGCACCTTAGGCCGCATTACAAATATTCATACACATCATTCATTACAACACACAAGGCATTGAAAATATTGAGCCATACTAACCCACAATCCTCCTGCAAAACAAAATTAGTACACATGTGCAATCTTGCCGCTATTCAATCTTATTTAGTTAATCATTTATCTCTCAAGTTATCAATCCATCTAAATCATTTTAAATCCCAGAAAATGATTTCAATTTAATAAATATTTATTAATTAAATGTCATTTATTGTCAATTAAATGTCATTAATTGTCAATCAATTATCATTAATGTCATTAATTCATTCTTAATTGCCATTATGGCTAATTAATACCTTTAATGTCATTAATTCATAATTAATTCCTCCTTAATCTGCCATAATTTGAATGATATCTAATATTACATATTTTTCAAAATAGCCCTTGTGAAAAATTAATATTCTACAATGGTGAGACCGAAAATTATACAATTTCCAGTTTCGGTTTGCTGCGCACCAGTCAATAATTTCTATACAGAAAATTGTGTGTTTGAAAAAAAAAATCAAGCCATATATTTCTGAAAACTAGACTTTGATAGATTTCTGGAAATATAAAGAACACAAAAAAATGTTTATTAGTTTGTGAGAAAATTACATTTGAATCACAAGTTCCAGTGCTGGAAATCTGATCGTATTACTTCTGTAAATTTAATTTTCACACAAAATCCGTAATATTTTTGTATTGCAAAATATAATTTTTCAGAAACTAGACCTCATTATCTTTTTAATGATAGGTGGCTCATAAAAATCCATTTAGCCAAACTAAAGTTATTTAATTTTGAATCTCAGCAAAATAGAAAACTGGACACAGCAATTCCAGTGCTGTACCCGTTTTTATAATTTTTGTTTACCTTAATAAAAACGGCCTAAACTCCCTATTTTATTTTAGAATCTTCATCCACACATCATAAACTAATGTAGGAATTTTTAGATCTACAAAAATTATCATTCAAATAGTATTAAAGTGACCAAATGCATTAAGAACCCAAAATGACAGATTTATGAACTAGAAACTTGAGAGATAGTTAATTAAAAATTTGTGCACTTAACTTAGCACTAATTAAATAGTATAATTGTCATAAAATTGAACTTGTGCTCTGATACCACTGTTGGGATTTCATGTGTATGCCTATATGGTGAGAATTTAAAATTTTTCCTATCACCACTTGGCTCTATACACAAAAGATCTTATTTATACGACAAAAGCAAACAAGATTTGATTCATCAAACTAATGTGTACTAAGATAAATTAATATCAACTAATTTCTTGCTAAAGATGATGAAAACATTTACCTAAAGAGATTGCCAAATCTCTTGATGGAGAGAAGCCGGTTTCCCTTCTAGATCTCGTGTTTTACTCGGATGCGCCTCTTGATTCACCTTGAACCTAAACAACAAACTAACACACCTCTTAGATAGATAGATGTGAAGTTTAAGGCTTAGATCCAACCACATAACAAGAAGAGATGAGTGTCTTCTCTTGAACTTTTCGATCTAGGTGCAAACCCTCAAAGATTTGGCCTAGAGAAGAGAGAAAGGAGAATTTTTTGACTTGAGAAAAATGGCTGCTACAGTAAATTTCGGCCAAGAAAAAATGAGCAGAAAAATTCTCATCATTTTCCTTAATTACACCCCTTTAAATAGGCAAGGGGTTAGGGCTACTATTTGTGTAAGGTTTAAACTATTTACACAAATGCCACTAGCCTTATTTAGCCATTTTATCATCTTTAATCTCATCTTGTAATTGGTTCAATAAATTAATTTATGAATAAATAATATTAATAATATCATTATATTATGCAATATTCTTATTATTCTTATAATGCATTCAAACATTATACCAAATAATATTTGCATAACTTCACAAATTTATTTATGGTCTAAGCATGTCATATTATAACATTTTATTTTATCATTTCATCTCATGTATTTTATCTTATACATCATTATGAAATATAAAATACTTGTTGTTTCTCTTCAGTTGGTGTGACCGTACAGAGGATCTATGTCATCTTGGCAATAATATAAAACTTTATATTATTGACTATAAGAGGTTCTATCATTACATTATAGTTATCCAAACGACATAGTAATTATTTACTCAATCCACTAATTTCGTGTCTATCCTTGTCTCATGATATTATGAATAGTATGCAAAATAGGATCGTGTCATTTTTGCATTATATTCTTTTTCTTGGTCTCTCAAGTGAATTATAACTATAACTACATCAGTTATATTGCATGCGATATAATTCCACTTTACCAAGGGGCCCAGTAATATCATAACTCGAATAAAACAAGGGACAATGATAATATTAATATATAGATTTCTCCCGCACAAGTTGTACACAATGAACTACTATTTCATTCCTATCATAAAATAGTATTTAAATAGTAATCACATTATATACTTCTCATGTGAAAAATATATATATCTCATATCTAAGATTTTAAAGACACAATGTAAACATTAATGACACAAAACACAATCCATATAATGTTCCATTCATTTAGGTCATGTTCAATATATAAAACACCCATTTATATATTCATGTAATTAAATGATAATCCTTTATCAACATTTATAGAACTTCATTGTACTTTAATCGACATGACAATCTTTCTCGGTAATTAATGTTCCTCCTTAATTACCACGATCGTGTACATATTTAGTGATTAAATATTTCTTATCTAAGGAGTTCTATGATTCAAGACCAAGAGCATCTTCTTGAATACTTCCAAAGATATAATATATAAATCTCAAGGAACATGAATAATAATATTCGTAATAAAATCATAAATAACACATAAATTATTATTAAAAGATAACTTTCAAAACACACATTCTTCACAGAGTTGGCGAAATTTATACAAATTTGGGCATGAATAAAAATGACGGCATTTTATTGCTCTATAGAGTGACTGATATGAAATTATATATAATAATTAGGGAAAATTTGTTTTTTGCCACTCTAAAACTTGATATTTGTCAAAATGCCACTCAAAAAACAATATTTGTCAAAATGCCATCAAAACTCAATGTTTATTTTAATTTTGCCATTATCCCTCTCTAATTTTTCAAAATGCCCAAACTGTCCTTGTCAGATTTTTTTTTTTTCGAATTTCAAATTATTTCGAATTTCAAATTTTTCAAATTTCAAATTTTTCGAATTTCAAAATTTTCAAATTTCAAATTTTTTCGAATTTCAAATTTTTTTGGAAAATCAAAATTTTTCCAAACTTCAAAATTTCAAAATTTTCAAATTTTTTCGTGGCAGCCTCCGGCTCGGACTCCCCAAAAAAAAATTTGATTTTCCAAAAAAATTTGAAATTCGAAAATTTTGAAATTCGAAAAAATTTGAAATTCGAAAATTTTGAAATTCGAAAATTTTGAAATTCGAAAAAATTTGAAATTTTTAAAAATTTAAAATTTCAAAAAAAATTTTAATTTCAAAAAAAATTGAAATTCGAAAAAAAAAAAATCTGACAGGGATAGTTTGGGCATTTTGAAAGATTAGAGAGGAATAATGGCAAAATTAAAATAGGCATTGAGTTTTGATGGCATTTTGACAAATGTTATTTTTTGAGTGGCATTTTGACAAATATCAAGTTTTAGAGTGGCAAAAAACAAAATTTCCCTAATAATTATTTATTTCTATGTATAACTATCTAATTTTTTATTATGATTAGATTGAGTTATACAAAAGCATGGTTATATTTGATTGATAAATTATATATATTTTTTACCATAGAGTATATTGAATTTAGAATTTTAGGTATATATTTTTAATGTTGAGCAAAGAAAAAAATCCTCGTAAGAAGTGCGCTGCCAGAGAAGTCAGAATCTTTTAGGATGGCGTGTGAGAAACTTTTTAGTGGACCCACTTAGCATATGCTGAAGTCACACTAACAATAATATAATAATATCATATTTCAAGTTATTTGAGTTTATCAACCGACTTCATATCCAGTACATTACCTGAAAAGAGAATCTTTTACGTTTAGCGGATCCGGACCGTTCTTTTCAGATGAGCACGAATCTCAAAGCCCAATAAAAATGCCCCCTCTTTCTCCCGAATCTCAAACCGTAAAGTGAGGCCCATCCTCTACGGTACCTGTGAGGATATTGATCCTTATCAACCTCGGTTCCGTAGAGGATCAAATGTCACAATCTATAACACTAATTATTTAAAGTGACCGTGGAGGATGTTACAATCTATAACTTCGGTTTCCGTAGAGGTCCCATAATAACTGTTACAAAAGTGACCTAATTACAATCAATAACACTAATTATTTAAAGAGAGGTTTCAATGTCATTTCATCATATTTTAATTAAGCCTCATATCTTATATTTTCGTTTTTAAAGTTTAAACAGTCAATCTGAATCACTCAACATGATCTCCATGTTAAAATATGCTTAGATATCAAATTTTACATTTTTTGAAATCTTTTTACTATTTTGTTAGATTTATTGAAAATCGTTATTTTTCAAACAAATATGGACCATAAAAAACATCGATTTTCAATAAATCTATGAAAATAGTAAAAAATTTCCAAAAAAAATATAAAATTAGGTCTTCAGACATATTTTAACATGGAGATCATGTTAAGCGGTTCGGATCAACTGTTTAGACTTTAAAAACAAAGATATATGATATAAGGCATGAATGAGGTATGATAACATGAGGCATTGTAACCCTTCTCTTATTTAAATACAAGTACTCTCATTTTTTTTACAAAGATATATGATATAAAAACGGTTCGGATCATGTACTCTCATTTTTTTTATCACACGTTTTTATTTCTATTGTTAAAGATTCGAACCACTTAATATAATCTTTATATTAAAAATGTACTTGGAGATTAATTTTATATTTTTTTGAAATCTTTTTACTATTTTATAAGATGAGTACAACATCACTGATATTTTATCATTCAAAAATACTGATTTTGTAACTAACTAAAAGAATAGTACAACATCTTTAAAAAATATAAAATTTGATCTCCAAACATTTTTTAATATGAATATTATGAGAAACAATTCGAACCAATTGTTTAAACTTTAAAAATAAAAATATAAGACGGAATTTTAACCATACTCGTATAAATATACAACGAGATGATATTAGCTGATGGTGACGTATCTTTTAACTTTTTGATATCACATCTGCTGCGATTCTAAAAGGGTGAACAGTAACTCTAAAATTTCTGTTTTTTCAAATCTGACCGTCCAATAATTTTATGCACGTATCTCAAAGCAGTTGATTTTTTCTTGCACGAATCTTGAAACAATTCAACAGTTGGATTTGAAAAAAACAGAAATTGCAGGTTACTGTTCATGAGCGAAGAATCGCGGCAGATGCGGACTCTAACTTTTTAACTAGAGTTTGATATGATATAATACTAAAAATAATATACATAAATATATAATAAAATAATAAATATGAAATATATGGATGTAAAAATGTCACGGTACGCGTCTTATAATGATGTAGTGTGACTTATGTGTCGTGTCTCATTACTATTGACTTGTCATGATTATTTTTCAAGATAAAAAAAAAACACAACATGTTATCGGCCAGGTCATATATAACACTGACATATGACCAAATATAACTATATAATACCATGGATATCAATATAAAATTTATGTCATTATTTATCTCAAACAATTTAAATTTTAAGCAATAAATTAATTTTCTTATCCACAATTTATTTTTTACAAGATTGTGTCTTTATTTTATAATGTTTTATTATTTTTGACAGTTTTCATAATTGAACTTAAATTCAAAAACAAATAATAAAATGTGACTTAATGTGCCTTGTCTGTTATATATTACCTACATTTTTATTTAGAACACAACATGACACGATTTGGTCACAACACGAAATAATATGTATTTATGGTTACAACATAACTAGTTACAACACGACATGACACGACACTGAACAAATTATTCCTAATGTTTATTATTCATACATCCGGCCACCGCCCATGGTTGTCAAACGGCTTGCCATACCGAATAATAACGAAGTCGACTAGTGTTTACCAAACGGTCCAGTTCAAATCCAGCCGGTTCACGGTTTCGCACAGGTCATGGTTCCCACGCTCCACATACGGTTCTACACGGGTCGGGTCTGTTGGTTCTAATTTAAAACAGTTTGCTCAAACCCGTACTAGAACCATGGTCCAAATTCACACAGTCTGATCTGGTCCGGACGAGTCCACAGTTCTATTTTTTTTTTTTTTTAATATCATGCGCTAAAGTATAAGTAACGATTTACTAGCTCATTGTATGCATCCAAGATATCCTTTTTACTTGTTACCGACTCATTTCAAAAAATGATTGAATCTTCAAACCTGATAGTTATACTTCAAATATAATCTAATACACGTTCCAAAATTTATTTGATCAATTTCAAAAGCATTTTTTTTTGTGTAGTACAATCTCGAGCATACATTTATAACTTAATTGTATACATTCTAAATGATTTTTTTCCCCTTAATTTTGAATACATCTGAAGAAAAATCACAAATACTAACACTTATACTCTTAAATATATTCTAATACATGTACAACTATTATTAGATAAATTTTGAAAGAATTTTTTTTTTTTTACAAAGCATACCCTCCCGTAATGAACTAATGATATATGAGCATCAGAGGTTCTGTTTTAATCTTCCAAGGTTTCCACGGTTTTCTTCGGTTCGGTCTAGTTTTGTCACGGTTCGGATGGTCACAGTTCATAGGTATTGGCGGGTCCGGTCTAGTACGGTTCTAGTCTAAAATAGTAGGTAAAAATAGTTCTAGAATCTTAAATTGAATCGGTCTAGTCCGGTATGGTTTTGAATCTTGGTCTGATTCGGTATGGATGAGGTCTACGGTTTCCACAGTCCGGTCCTGAACCCCCGGTTTTTTTCAAAACACTATCGTCGTCTACCATTAAAGAATAATCCCGACATATGAAGATCATGATAATAACTGGCTCAGAGCTAGATTGTTCTATTAAGCTAATCATATTAATTGATGCCACCGTTTGTGTAGACTATTTTTTTATTTATTTTAGTGAGTGAGGTTATGGTAATATGCATATTACCGGATTGAATGATTCATATTATGGATTCAAATCTTTATTTTTCATCTAACGGATAATCTGAGCCGTTAAAGTGATAGAAATTCTTTACCATATTTTTAGATAGATAGAAAATCATTGTTTTTGGATCGATGGTTCAGAATTTTCAAATCAAGTGATTTTTTACCTATCTGAAAAATAGGGGTGCAAACAAATCAGTTATTATCCGTCTGTCTGAATTCGTATCTGAAAATTAGATGTGGATGCAAATATAGTTTTAAATTTTAATTATCTGTATTCAAATAGGAGATATCTACTAAATAGTTTAATGTATATTATGAAACAAATATTATATATCTATAAATATCTGATCCGTATCCGTATTTGAAAAATAAAAACGGATTTTACCACTATCTGATCCGTTTGCACTCCTATCTAAAAAGGTTATAATAAAGTTCTCAAAAATGTAAAATTAGATATGCAAATATATTTTTAATTATGATGAATAATTCAGATCTACTTTTTGAAGTTTAAAACTTGAGTCTCAGCCCATAGCGCCTGAAAGCTCGCTATTTCAACTCGTTTAATTCACTCGACTCTTACTCCAACCCGACGCAATATAATATGAATATTACCATAACCTCACTCTTTTTTAGTTATCTTCTATTTTCAACTCCAGTGTTTTATTATTAGTACCAAGGTTCTAAATAGTGTTTATCGCGTCAATTGCGGGAAGGCTAAAAAAAAACTATAGCGAATAGCATAGCTATAGCGGAAGCTATGCCTCATAGCATTTTTTGTTTTTACAAAAATTATATTATATATTTGTATTGAATATCAACATTATCTAAAGTCTTATATAACAATAAATAACACCAAATTGATTAAGAAATTATAATATTCATATTGAATCAGTACAAAGTCCAAACTGATATTCAAAATATCTTAAGCATCATGATTCATGACATAATCTATTTTTTTTTTCTATTCAAATTCCAATATAACCTAGACATAATGACATAAACTATCTATTTTTATCTATTAAAAATATTTCAACTACCATATAGTAAGTATCATTTTAGGAAGGTCGCCAATTTAGAATTTTTCTAATTTCAGCGACAAGGGTTTCTTTTGTAGCAACAAGCTTTCAATTGATTCTTTTTGGCTTTCATTTAACTATTTAATTTACCAATGAATTTTCATTTAACAATTAATAATTTAATATAGAGCATAGTACGTCAATTGCAAAAAAAATCACATTCAAAACCCATATAAATTGTCCAAAAAAATGCTTATATTGCATAGCGCACGCTATTGGCGCTATACGCTATCCGCTATTACCGCTATAGCGGCCGTAGCTTAATTAGCGTATTTTAATGCCATAGCTTAGCGTTTGGGGTCTAAAAACGCTATAGCGGCGCTATAATGCGCTGTTTAGAACATTGATTAGTACATATCGGTTTTGTTATGCATTTCTGATTGCTTTAATGTAATCCATCAATGAACGAGAAATAATTTGAGAAGAAAACATCAACAACTAAGGGCCAATTCGGCAACATAAAATTTTTGTGGAAATGAGAATTTTTAATATGGAAATGAGAATTAAAATTTGGCAAAACCAAAGCCATTTAACTTTTGTAAAATTTTAGAATATAGATGTTCAATAAATGCATGAGAAATTTGTTAGGATATTGTTTTTTTTTTCTTTTTTTCTTTTTTATAAAAAATGTAATACTCAAATTAAACTATATTTAGGGCTTGTTTGGCAAGAAAATTTTGTGAGAATGAGAATTTTAATATAGAAATGGAAATTAAAATTTGTCAAAACTAAAATCATTTAATCTATGAGAAATTTTAGAATATAGGTGTTCGGCAAATGAATGAGAAATTTGTTAGGATGTTTTTTTTTTTTCCTTTTTATAGAAAATGTAATACTCAAATTAAACTATATTTAGTGTATAACAATCAATGATTATGATCAATATAATTGTATATATAGTTTCTCAAAAAATTTAAATGAGTGGACATAAATGAACGATCGTGAAATTACAGTGAGCTCTTTAATCTCCGTCATGCACAACTTAAATTGTGTTTGTTTAATTGTGCTTGTTTATGGAAAAACAAAATAGCTTCAGAGTAAATTTGGTTTTGATAATTAAATATGATTTCAATCATTGTAATAAATAATTAGAGCATTATACAGTTAACTTTTAAGAATTGTTTGTTCTAATTGTGAAATTAATGTCTATACAGTTAAGTACTTAAAAAAAATTTGAGTATTGTTTGTTCTATACAGTTAAAATATTAATGTCTTTAGAGTTATTTTAATGCATGGTAAGTGGCTGTAATTAATGCCTTCTCTTAAACATACAAGTAATTGATATTTTCTCTTTTAAACATGCAACAAATTAATGCCTCATATATGTAAATATTAAATGGAACTTTGAGAGAAGAAAGAAAAAAGGAAAAAGTTGTGAGCTTCAGTTTTTGGGAAATAAAATGGAGCTTGAAAAAGTTAGAAAAAAATTCCAGCAGGTTTTGAAAATGAATATTATAATGAGAAAAAATATTCATAAAGTTATTTTTACCAAGAAAATTCATGGGCAAAGATTCAACCAAACAGGCCCTAATTCTCTCATTGGTAAAAGTCTCTTCAAAGGAAAAGGCCCAGTTCTGTATGGTCAAACATGAAAGGCCTAAAATGATTTCTTTATACATACAAATTAGAAGTTTGGGCCGATCAGGACCTTCATAACGTCGATCGTCTCTCCCAATTTGGATTTTGTAATTAGTTTCAGAAATTCAGGCCTACTTGTTGCATCCTTGAGGAAATACCAATGTTCAATTATCGCTTTGCGCCACAGGCCCACAGCTGTGTGTTCGTTTCATCAATATTTACATATTTTATCCATTATAATAGAGTAGGAAGCAAAAATGCAATTTTTGTTCCAAATTAAAAGAGAACTAATTTGAACAAGTATACAATATAAAATTTACAAATATGTATTTATTCACCCTAATTCAATTGGTAAAAAAAAAAAAAAAAATACAGGAAGCATGCGCAATATATATGATTTTCCAGCTACACTTGTACGAAGGTGCACTTTAATTTGCTTGCTTAATCCAACACAGACGCCACTTGTGCTTAAAGTGTGTGCAAAAGTTTCTCTCCATTTGTAGACCATGGATTTAGTGCCAGACAACGCTAAAACAACTTGCCCCGATTCGAGTTAAGTGTGCGCACCAACCACCCACAAAAAAATTATTATGATATGAATTATATACGGAAAACTATGGTCGTCAAATCGTAGTCGACCTGCTTCATCCTTTAAGAGCAAAGGCCTGTGCAAGATCATAATTAAAAGAGAGAAAATATATTATTTTGATTTTCCACTTGCTCGTGCCTCCTTTGACCTCGCCAATGGCATATATAAAGTTCTGAAATATATAATTGGATATACATCATACATCATAATGCATCATGATACCAGCTTATGTTGCAAGTACATACCTGAAATACATAAACGAAATTGACACGATAACTAATTAAATATTAAATACCTTTATAACTTTAGTGATCAAATAAATGCTTCATCATTGGTAGGACACAGCTAGATATAATAAAGCCTTACATCACCAATGTGGTGAACAAATTTGTTTTATTTACCAGTACATATTAATTTGGAGTCCGCTACCTAAAAAGATTTGGAAACTGTGCTTAAATATTATAAATTGTTCCCATCACCATTTTTTATGCATGATATGTGATATACAGGGGTGAAAACGGTGTAGATAATATTTGATTCGTATTCGATCTGTATTCAAGAAATTAGATGTGGATATATGATATCTGAATATTCGTATGAAATTAATACATATATAGTTTTATGTTTCAATATCCGTATCCGAATAGTAAATATATATACTGTATAGTTTAATGAGGAGGTATCAAATTACAACAACGGTTTTTTATTTTATTTTCAAAGTCCAAATCGTCGATTCAAACCGTTCAACATGATTATGTAAATAAAATATGCTTCCAGATCAAATTTTACATTTTTTTTTGAATTTTTTTACTATTTATTAAGATGGGTACAAAATTCAATGGTCTGAATTTGACTAGTTTTTGTAAAATACTTAATAAATATTAAAAAAATAAAAAATGTAAAATTTGATATGGAAGCACATTTTATTTAGATAATCATGTTGAACGGTTTGGATCGATGATTTGGACTTTGAAAATAAAAAAAAATCGTTGTTGTAACTTTGTTTTAACTTGATCCCCTCCTCTAGTTTAATATATATTATAAAAAAAATTATGTTATGTACTATTATAATAAGATAAATATTATAAATTTTAGTATTTTTTTTAATAATTTATATATATTTTTTATAAATATCATATCCGATTTGTATCTATATTCAAAAAATTAAAAGGAATATGAATATAATTTTACCACTATTCGCTCCGTTTTCACCCTTAAAATTGATATAGTGTGCATAAATTATAGTTAATACTCTGGAACTAGGTTGTGTGTTTCATGATTTTCATCCAGTGTTTAGATAGATTCGAAGGTACGCATACAGCAGGTTGCTTAACTGAGACTGAGACTGAGACTGAGACGCGTTAAGCTGTCCTAATAGTACCACTTCAAAAATAAATTAAATAAAGAAAAGGTGTAGATGGAGCTGTCTATGAATTTCGTCAAAAGCAAAGGCTTGCAATAATATAAAGGAAATGAATCCGATGATGCACTAAATTGAATATGGGTAGGCGCACGAGAAAAATAGGAGTCCAATTTGGAGGAACATCAATTGAATTTTTGTGTGCGAGAGTTTGGTTATGTGGGAGACCAGAGAACAAAGCATGGATATTTGGAGACATTGACACTTTAAGTGGCGTCTCTTTGTCTTAATCAACTTTTTCTTTTTTCTTTTTTCTTCCTTTCTAATGTATAGTGCTTTCTCTAGCGACCACTCCTTCCTATACATATACTAAAACGAAATGGAAAAGGAATATATAGAAAATTAATTAACGGAGTTGTCATGTGCAGTATACACACACAGAGCGCATATTTCTACTCAGAAAAAAAGAAAAGAAAAGAGGGACCTCAAACAGCTAGGTGCAAGAGCAAAAGAAATGGCAAAAATATGTACAATATGGTACCTAGTAACAGGAAATAATTAATAAAATTTGACGAGTCCTTTGAAAATATGCACACGATTTTTATAGTCCATTTGATGTGCTAATTAATAAATACTTTCATCCATCCAAATTCCAAACACTTTCATCATGAATTTGACGGGTCCTTTAAAATTGTTATAAGACACTTTCATGTCTCTAGATACAATATTCCTCACATCCAAATACTTTAATCATGTTTTTTTTTTTTGTTAAATTAACTCGAAATTTTATTGGAGAAATGCTCAAGGTGTTTTTTTTTCTTTTTTCTTTTTTTGAAGTCAGTTATATATATATATATAGAGAGAGAGAGAGAGAGTTGGGCTATGGTACTCTATAGAGTAAAATGGGTTGGTACTCTACGGCACTATATTTTCATTTTAAAAATTCAAACACCTGATCCGAACCGTTGAACATGTTCTTCATATTGAAATGTGCTTCGAGACCAAATTTTAATTTTTTTTGAATTTTTTTGCTATTTATTAAGCCACTTTGAAAATTGCAGATCCAATGGTCCAGAAATTTTTACTGTTCACAGCGGATCTGAGATTTTCAAAGTGGCTTAATAAATAGCAAAAAAATTCCAAAAAATGTAAAATTTGGTCTCCAAGCACATTTCAATATGAAGAACATGTTCAACGGTTCGGAATGAATGTTTGAATTTTAAAAACAGAAATATAGCGTAGAGTACAAAGGCGTTTTACTCTATAGAGTACCATAGTCCATCTCTATATATATATATATATATATAGGTCAAAACTTAACTTGCAATCAAAATAAAAACTAAATATTTGATACGTGGCAAGGCATGATGAACCAAATTCACTAGCCTCCGTATATTCCAAATTTAAGGTCTTCTTTTGAAGACTTATCTTGCAATCTCCCATAATGTCAAAATTTTCAATTATTTTTCATGAATCTGAAAATCTTTTGTTACTTCAAGAGAGATCAAGTCTTCTATTATAACTATTTTTGAAAAAATTATTAATTCGGTTTCAGACAACACAGAGAGCATTAATGTCTATATATGAATTTTACATGTTAATTATTTAATTAAATGACGGCAAACGGTTAACGTACGTTACTCATTCGGAATTACTTATTTTCTACATATAAATATTTGAAAGCGACTAATAGCCTCCTCCATTCTATCTCCAAAATATCTCCCTAAATAATTGATTCATAAAGTATAATGGGGACACTAACTAACCGGGAGAAACAATAACTACTTGGGGATCACTTAAATTTTAAAAAAAAATTACAACTGGCGCATGCATGTATGGACACTTATGCGCGCAAGTATTCCTATATAATATATCAAGTATTCATATTTAAGACATCAAGTATTTAAACAAAAAAACTGGACATTAATTTTCTTTTCTCTCTAGTCACACACCCATTTTTTTATACGTTTTTAGAAGTGGTTTATTTTTTCTCCATTTAATCTCGTCAATATTTCTGATGATTTGCGAGAAATTTTGCAAATCTAAAATCACAAATATTTTCCACTTAATTTTTTCTTTCAAATGAGATCCATGATGAAGTACTTTCGGGTTCTTTGTTATTCAAGTACTCATACCTCGGCGTGCAAGTATTCATACTAAAATTTAGAAAATATTCATACTAAAATATATAAAGTATTCATTCTATAACTTTGAAAGTATCATTATTAGTAAATATACAAACTACAAAGTATTCATACTAAAACATGTAAAATATTCATACTAGAACATTGCATGTATACATATACATATACATATACATATACATATAAGCAAATATTCAACAGATAACATATTCAAACTACAAAGTATCATTATTGAAAAATATTCAAACAACAAAGTATTCATACTAAGACATATAGAATATTCATACTAGAATATTAAAATATTCATACTTACGCATTGAAGTGTCAATTTTTATGTTGTAAAATATTCTTGAGAAATTTCTAAATGATTTACACCTCGTCGAGCAAGTATTTATATCTCGTAATGCAAGTATTCATACCTAAAATATCAAACATATTTCTAAAAAAATTGTGCACAAGTACGAATGTCTATGCACGCAAGTATTAATATATAATATATCAAGTATTCATAACTAAGATATCAAGTATTTATAATAAAAATATTAACATCAAGTATTTATACTTACGTATTGAAGTGTGAATTGTTATGTTGTAAAGTAAATTTAATTAGTTAATTTGTTTGATGCTTGAACGTATTGATATATATTAAGAAAATTATTTATACTTCTACTATGCACCAGCACGAATGCCTATGCATGCAATTATTAATATATAATATATCAAGTATACATACATAAAATATCAAGTATTTCTAATAAAAATATTAACATCAAGTATTCATAGTTACGCATTGAAGTGTGCATAGATATCATAGCAAGTATTCATTCCTATATAAACGTATATTGATGTAAGAAATAAAAAATAAAATAAACTACTTTAGAAATATACTAATGAAAAAATATCAAATGTTTGAATACATTCAACCGAATCTCAGGCACAAGGTATTAATTTTATTTCTTTTCTCTAATATGCATAACTCGTTAACCCAAAACCCTTAACCTTAACCCCACCCTCTACCTTCGCTACCCCAACTCTCCCTATCTCAGCAATTTCAGCATTTGAATACAAACCAAAACTCTTCTCGGCAATTTCTCTCTCCATCGATTCTTTTTGTCGTTTTTTTCTTTCATAATCGAATTAGATTGGCACGATGCGCTCCCAGTTGTTGGGTATATAAAAGCAGAAAAATTCGAGAAGTAATTAATCAAGATAGATTAGGTCATTGAATAAAGAAGACATGGGATGCAAGAATACATGTCAAGATTTTAGCCAATACTTGACTTTCAATTAATGGTCAAGATTTTATCCATTACTGTGTTGTGTGGAAAATGAGAGAGCTAAAGATAAAATAAGAAAAAGCAAAGTGAGTTCTCAATTTCTAATTTCTACGCACTTTGCATGTTAATTTTGTACGGCTCTGACTGTTAGCATCGGAGGGACAATTAGGGAACCAATTTATGGAGGACAAAATCTTTACTCTTAAATATTTTACCAATCAACACTACTGACTGAAAAGAATGTTTTCAAAATTTTCAAAATGGAATATAATAAGCTTTACTTATCTGAGTTTAAATTTATATGTATATATAAACATCGGTTTTCTTTCAATTTTTTTGGAAGGGAACTAGATTTTTTTTCCCTCTGCATGAAGAAAAGAGCAAACAGAAACAAAAACAAAAAGTAAATAAATAAATAAGCAAAGCCCTTTCAGGCAGGTTAATATTTGAATTGGATTACCTGTTTTTTTGTGGGCAAAAAATTCCTGCTCCTAAAATCACTGACGTGTGAGTCCGAGGTGGATTTTGATATTTAAATATTGAATATAATTTTGTCTCAAAACTCATCTCAGATGCACGTATCGGTAATTTCTTTTTTCTTTTTTTGAAATCTACGTATCGGTAACTTTAAAAACATAAATTGTTTGTCCGCAGAGATACAGGTTATTCGGTGCCATGCTATTAAACCCAACATAGCAAGTCAAATTTGTTGCCATTCAAATACGAAATATCCAATCGATGGAAATAGACAGACAAGATCAGACTGCGTTTTTTAGTTAAATTGAGAATTGAGAGTGACATTTACTTTGGACAATTAACGAAACATTGATTGGACTATTCAATTTAAAAGGCATGGTTCGGATATGGATAGCATACCTGCAATCCATGCATGAAAAAGCATCACATGCAAAACAATAATATATGCACCTAAGTACCTAACCGTTGACCACCATATTATATTAACAGCAGTAATATCATGGTAGCTTTTGAATTTCTAATTTATGATGAGTAACTCCCGTCATTTTTTTTCATAACCAAAAAAATAAATAAAATAATATTAATAACCGGAATTTTTTTTTTTTTCATCCATAACCAAACCGCCCCCCTCGGGCGGTTTAGTCCCCTTCCAACCCGCCCCCCAGTGGGGCGGTTTACCCTCCATCCAACCCACCCCCCAGTGGGGCGGTTTACCAAATTTTTGCTATATGGAGCCGTTTTCTCTCTCCTGTCTCACCATAATTCGCCCAAATTAACCCGTTTAATCCATTCTGCTCTCAAACAGTATTCCGAGGCGATTTTGAGGTGATTTTGAGGCGATTTTGAGCAACAGTGACCGAGGTATTTTTTTTTTAAATTTAATTTTTTTAAAATTTTAGAAATTTTAGAAATAAACAAAAAACTTATATTGAACGACGGATTTTATATGTTGTTTCAGAAATAAACCAAAAATGTTTATTGCTGTGTATTGGGGTGGAAAAATCATGAAAGGGGAGTTCGGATGCCAATACTCGAAAGATGCGAGTTACGGCTTCCAACTGAATGCCAATACTTCAATTTATGAAATAAAAGAAGCAATCATGCAAAAAACCAGTTGGGACCGTGCCCGATTTACTGTAGAAATCAGTACCCGAATTAACAACCAACCGACAGGTGGCAAACCTTATTATGTAAAATATCCTATAGCAGACCAGGATATATGGACAGGTGTGTATAGTTTTTTGAGTCCAGTTCAATCCCGATAATGGACTTATTTTGCAAAAAAGTTGCGATTGAACCAATTGGTGCTGGGGCTGGACCTTCTACCCAGAACAACTTGGATACCGGGGCTGGACCTTCTACCCAGAACAACTTGGATACCGGGGCTGGACCTTATGCAGAGCAGAACTTGGACACTAGGGCTGGACCTTATGTCGAGAATGAAAACCAAATATATGACAATTATACCACTGATTATGGGTATGATCACAACGAAGATGTGACCTCACCTCCTCGTGAACCTGTGAGACGAGATATGTATTTGCATGTACCTGAGCGCCGTGCTGCACCCCGGGCTGAAACTAGAAGACGGTCATGTGTTGGTCGGGTTGGATATCAATCAGTACCTGATCCATTACCTAGCTACAACCCCCCTGAACCTAGAAGACAGTCCGCAGTCGATCGAAATGATGTAGACATTAATACTGACGGTATAGATGAGATACCGACAATGGAAATGGAAACTGATGATGATTGGGATGGGGATTGGGAGTCAGACAGATTATCAGAGGGCGATGATGAGAATATTATGCCTCCTTCAATTGAAGACAGATTTCCGATCAGTGGACGACGAGACAAGCACCCGGTAAGGACATTCAATGACACTACTTCCTTTGAAGAAGCAGCCATTTCTTTTTTTGGGACACGCGTTGTATATAACGAAGAGATTAGCCCGGGTCAGCTTTACAGCAACATAGAAGAACTGTCGAGGAAAGTTAAGCAGTTCCATTTAATTGGTAACTGGGAGTTTACAGTGGCCAGGTTAGAGAGGACCCGGTATGTTGCAAAGTGCAAGGATATAAAGTGCAAATGGAAACTGTCTGCCGTGCCTAAAGGAAAGGGGGAGGCATGGATAATTAAGGATGTCAAAGGACCACACACTTGCAAGTCTGCGTCATCAAGGAAAGACCATACTGCGCTGACGGCATCAGTTATTGCTGATGTAATTATGGAAGACATTAAGGAAGAGCCTGCGATGAGTATTAAGGAGGTTGCTCGTGCGGTGAGAAAGATCTACCCATATATAACCCCACATTATAATAGGTTGTGGAGAGGTCGGGAACTCGCAGTCTGCAGATGCTTCGGAACCTGGAAGGGGTCGTACAATCTCCTCGCACCATTACTTATTGCCATAACAAGTTCAAATCCAGGAACCAGATTCCAGCAGTGGCATGTACCAACCGATACACCCGGTGAGGTACAATTCAAGGGCATAGCATGGGCTTTCGGTCCATGTATTGAAGCCTTTCAGCATCTTAGACCTGTGATCAGCATCGATGCATGCTTCATGTCCGGCCGGTATGGTGGGGCTCTGCTTATAGCATGTGCATATGATGCTGAAAATCAGTTGTTGCCCATAGCCTTTGCCATTGTTCAACAGGAGGATGGTCCAAATTGGGGTTTTTTCATGTCCTTCGTGAGAAGAGAGGTGGTAGGAAATAGGTTCATCTGCGTGATATCAGACCAGCACTTGGGCATTAAACATGTACTTAATAGCCCCAACTATGGTTGGAACACTAATACCGGAGAAGCTGTGCACAGGTACTGCATGCAACACATTTCAGAGAACCTGTGCAAGAATACCGGCGAGGGTCAGTGGCTTGCTGACAGGTTCAAAATTGGCTGTAAGAGGAAAAAACCACGACGGATGGAAGAGATGTTCAGAGAATTTGCAAGAGTATGTATGCATTTCTTTTTAATAATTTTTTTGGATATTTGTACGACTTGTATAACTGACTTTTATTTATCTATTTTTTTTAGACATTTCCGGAGGCAAATGCCTATTTAGCGAAGGCGGGCAAGAGACGTCCGAATAATCCGTTAGAGCCGTCAGCATATGAGAAGATATTTCAAGCATGTGATGGAGGTTGGAGATGGGGAATTATGACCACTAATGGGTCAGAGTCATTAAACAAAGTCTTCAAACAGAGCCGTATGTTACCCGTGGTTTCACTGGTGGAGGACACATTCTACAAGTTAAATGCTTGGTTTGGTGAGAGGCATGCTAAAGCCACTGCATTAGCGAGTAGGGACCAAACATTCTCAGATAGAGTTGAAGAGAAATTAAGAAAACACAGAGAAAAAGGCTCTGTCATGCGCGTCGTACCGTATGGTACCACAGGTACGGAATATGAAGTGCAGGTTGAAAGTGAGATTATTCCACCGCGCATGAACCAAAATGGCATTATAGAAACTCATCAACGTGCATGCAAGTACAAAGTCATTTTAGGCGAGAACAATCAAGTTACGTGCGAGTGCCAAGGCCCCCAGTTAGTTCGCATACCGTGTTGTCATGTTATGGCGATTTGCCGAGAACGAAACTTTTCTGAGGACGTATTTGTTGATAACTATTACCGTACCGATTTCCTTCTGCACACATGGTCACCATCATTTCACGGCTACCCCAACCAATACCAGTGGCCATACTACCTTGGGCCTACGGTGGTTCCCCATAAGAAATGGATCAGGAAGGGGAGGAGGAAACACAAGCGGCGAACAATGCATATGGACAGGATGCAAGGTCGTCAAATGGGACATGAGGCTCACCGTTCTACTACTGATAGGCAGAGGGCAGGTATGTAGATGATCGTACACAACTTAAAATTGATTTGAAATTAAATTTAAATATTGATACTGAATGTTTAATGAAATGCATTGCAGAGGCAATAAACGAAGCCAACGAAAGAGAGAATGCTAGGGTGGTTGCCAATGCCGGACCTTCTGGAAGCAGGCGACCCAGTCAGGAAAGCCACTCAGGGAGTAGTCAGGGCTCTACAACTGCTGGTGTCGCGCCGTCATCCACTTTCAGAAACCTAAGAAGTAGACTTAGTATATTCAGCCGCAGGAAGAGTTAATTCAGCATATGTTGTATTTATATTTCTATCTTATATTCTAGACTTATTTGTTCAGTTACGCTATGAACTTATTTAATTAACTTATGTTGTGAACTATTTTTCTAAGATAAAAATTGATAATTACTACAAAACATGATAATTACTACAAAACCTGATAATTACTACAAAACCTGATAATTACTACATACTGATAGTCTTACACTAAATAATAAATAAATAGAAAATAACAACATACAAATACAATAAATACCAAATATAAAAAATACAACACAATAACAAATAGATTAGAAAAAAATACAATATAATTATAATAACAAATATATTCATGAGAGGGGGGGGGTGGCCGGTTTTATAAAAAAAAAAAAAAAATTAAGTAGACCGCCCCCCGGGGGGGCGGGTTGGTCCAAGGGTAGACCGCCCCATGGGGGGGCGGTTTGATATAAGGGTAGACCGCCCCCCATGGGGGCGGTTTGGTTATGGGTGAAAAAAAAAAAATTCCCGGTTATTAATATTATTTTATTTATTTTTTTGGTTATGAAAAAAAAAATGACGGGAGTAACTCTGAACTATATAAAAATATCAACAATTAGCCTGTAAGTTTTAACCTAAAATTATTTTGACATAAATATATAGCCACATTATATATCTTTGATCAATTTAGTTTTATTCAGAAACTTATATGAATGTTAATTGCCTTGTAACTTTCAATATCAATTATGAATTGATATTGTTAATTTCCTTATAAATTCCTTCATATTATTTTTATAATTTTCATGTATACATAAAAAATTGTTCTATTGATTCTAGTTAATTAATTATGAAGTTACATCTTTCATATCAATACAGAATACAAATGAAAGCATCCGTTGGTATATATTTTGGTTATTTCTTATTTTAAATTGAGCATTAAACATTAAATTAACCTTCTGATGTTCATTTATTATGGATTATATACTTCATGGAGTAATGTGAAAATTAAAAAAGTCATGGACTTATTTATCATGAACCAAAAGTTTGAAGACCTCTATGATTTTAACCTTATATTATATTATGTGGGTCTCAATTTGACGATTAATATCCTGTTCATACATGAAAATCAAACTCCCAAAAGGAATCACAACCCTTGATTATTTAAAATAATATGTATTGACATTGGGGGAACCATATGAGAGGGAGAGAGGTCACATAATTCCATTGAAATGCACGTATAAATTTATAATTTTTTTTTTAAACAACTCATATCAAATTGTTATTGCTGATCTCACTAAGTATAATTTCTCTCGGCCACATTGTTGATATCATGATTATATATATTTTCCATGCCTTTATGGATAATGACAGTCTGAGTGGCCTCCTCTTTCTCTTGTTTTTTTAGTTCCTAAAACTAATTTAGAGAAGAATTTTTTGTTTATAGAAAATATTATAAAATAATAGAGAGAAAGAGAAAGATTATCTTGGTTTTTCAATATGTAGAAGGATCGGTGGAACTTTTCCGATCCAAAGTGTTATTTTTTTTTTCAATTGCTCTGTATTCTATGTAGAAACTTTCTTCTAACTCTAAATTTTTTTCCATCACAAAATAGAGGCCACATAAAATCCAACGCAACTGAAAAAAATAACTTTTAAATGGGAGAAACTTTTACCGATCCAATTCTATACTTTGAAAATTTCAAGATACTCTTTCTCTTTCTCTCTATTATTATAATATTTTCTAGAAATAAAAAAGTTCTTGATTCAGAGGGCTTTGAGGGCTGCTAATAACCATACCAACCAAGACTATCACTAGACTTGTGCCAAACTCTTCCATTATCCGAATTCAAAAGTTGCACTTCATTAAATAATGTGAATAAGGTTATTGACTTCTCTTGTTCTACTTTAACTACCCTATTTAATATTATAAAAGTATGCCTATTATTATTATTTTTTTTTTTTGAGAAAGGATGCCTATTATTAATTAATTCACAAGCAGCAGTTGGCCGTGATTATTTTTATATATCACATTTTTTTGAGAAAAAAAAATATTCTCTTAACATTAAATTGGTTTGTTCAGTTGTTCTGCTAAGATAATTTTTTTTTTAATTAACAAGCTTCAAAATCCGAGTGTACGTAGCAGAACGATCATATTTTAACCCAATAAAGACTAAAGCCTGATTTCAATTAATTAATTAATTTATTGTTGATGATCTCACTTAATCATAAGAAAATCATAGTGCGAATAAAATAAATGGTGAACTTTTTCAGTGCAAATGTATGCATATTTATGTGCGCTGATAACTTTTTGTACTTGTATTAATTAAGTAATTGCCTTATTCTATTTGTGCGATACAAATATACAATGCAGATCGATCCATCCATCGAGTGGATTAAGCCTAGTAATTAATTGCAACTTGCAAGTCTTCAAACTCGGTTCAATTTTGAAACTTGCAAGTCTTCAATCATCGAGTGGCTAGGCCCGAATTCATATTCTCATCTGATCTGATCTGATCAGATCAGATAACGTTTTTTGAATGGGTGCAATGAAATGGTGCGATTGAACAGTTGCATAGTATTATAAATATACATGCAGAGTTCGGGTTTTGGTTGTTTCAGAAATTCTATAATATATACACATCAGAAAACGTAAAAGAGAAAGAAAGAAAAGACAGGGTTGTTCAGAAGTTTGTCAACCTGTTCATGTGGATACTGATAGAGGCGTGATTGCTGGGCTGTTGTGTGAATCTGACACGAGAAAGAAAGAAGAAGAAGGCTACTGCTAGATTAGACTTGAAGTTTCCGCTGCGCTGCACGTCTAGTGGTAAACTCTATTTAATCTTGAAATTAATTTTATACATGAATTTTAATTTTCAGATAGTGAATAAATCTTAAAATAATTCAAATTGTTGCACTATAACTTACTCAAAATTTCAACAGTATCCTCATAGCTTGAAATGCCAGCTTAATCACATCATTATCATTTTGCACGTGTGCCAGCTTTACTTGAAAAATTATTTATGACATGTCAATGCAATCAATTCTCATTTAATACTCGGTCAAAACTAATTAGTCGGTTTCGACACATATATGTTCCACATAAAAAGTGCTAATATTGTTAAGTCAACAAGATTCACAATATTTTAATATATTCAAAGTTTCAAACCAAAGTAACGACCCCTGCCCCTATTTCTTTATTTTAGAACCCTGGACGAAGTTTCTAATAGAGACGTATCTTATGATTTTTTTTCTTCCGATTTTACACGAATCATGACGCGTATTATTTTTTCTTCGTAAACTTTCTGCTTCGACTTCCCTGTCCTTTCAAGCATAGTTACAAGACCGACATTTTTATAAATATACAAAACAGGAAATTAATTTAACAATCTCTACAAATTTTGAACAGAATTTCAAAACTATCTACACCGATGACAGACTAATCGGTTTCATAGCCTGAAACTGTTGACCTACTCATCGGTCCCAGGATTCCCAAACCGATCAGTATGTGATCCATCCCATAACCGATGACAATGTCATCGGTTTCAGAAAGCTAGAACCGATGGTTTAAGTCAAGCACGATTTTTAATGCTTTCTGCACACTTTTTGAAACAATGAATGACTCAGATTAAAACAACGAACGACTCAGATTAAAACACTGTTTGTAATCATTACAAACTTGAAATATTTTTGTAATCATTACAAACTTGAGATATTTTTGTTAAATTTAATTTAAAATAATTTTGCATTTTTTTATTTAATTATAAAATGTTATAATTTATTTATGTTTTTATTAAAATATTAGAAATATTTTTATATATTTTTTTAAATTAGATAAAATACCATATAATTTGATTTATTAGAAAGACTTACACAAATAACCTGGATCAATATTTTTCAGATCGGATTTTTCATGGCTGTAAGAAAAATTAAAATATTTTTTTGTGTGTTATTAGAAAAAAATAAAAATGCTTTGAATCTGAATTATTGATCCCGGTTCAAAAGTCACTTCTAGGTAAATACAGAAAATATTATAGTCTTTCTATTTTAAAAAAAATAAAAATTTAACAAAAATATCTCATTTGGATGGAAACTTTTGCGCAAGTTTGTAATGATTGCAAACAGTGTTTTAATCTGAGTCGTTCGTTGTTTCAAAAAGTGTGCAGAAAGCATAAAAAATCGTGCTTGGCTTAAACCGATGACAGTGTCATCGGTTCTAGCTTACTGAAACCGATGACGTTGTCATCGGTTCTGGGATGGATCACATACTGATCAGTTTTGGAATCCTGGGACCGATGAGTAGGTCAGCGGTTTCAGGCTATGAAACCGATCAGTCTGTCATCGGTGTAGATAGTTTTGAAATTCTGTTCAAAATTTGTATAAATTGTTAAATTAATTTCGTGTTTTGTATATTTATAAAAATTTCGGGTTACAAGATTTATGAATTATTCACAAATAATTTGTTTTTTGCGTGATGCCGAACCAAAAGCTAAATTATTCGTTTGACCAAAATATTTGCGCATTTTACAAAATTTCCACGAATTTTTTCCAAAATGTTTTGGTTTGTTTTCTCCCTTACAGAACTAAGATTTCTGATCCGGATAATTCCGAATTATATCCGAATTATATCCGAATTATGAATTTTTGACCTCACCAAACCGGACCCTAATAATTCATTTGTCACTATGCTTTCAATTAGTGAGATAATTTATGCTTTCAATTAGTGAGATAATTAATAATTCATTCACATGTAGTCATGTGTTAAATTCATATTGAAGATTTGGCACAATTTGTCAATTACACATGTGCGGTTTTTTTTTCTTATATCACACCTTCGATCAAAATGTCGTGCATCCACAATTCACATTTAAATTAAGTTTTTATAAGGATCTGTTCATCAGCTACCCATATTCTCATAAGTTTTTGAAAAAAAAAAAAAAACTAAATGGGTTTCATTTCTATTACTCATTTTCATTCCCAAATCTTCTTATAATTTGTGACAAAAATAAAATTGGTTTTGAGCAAAAAAAATTTCCAATCACAGAAGCTCCCAACTCCTCTTTTCAAATTGACTTTGTTTAATATTTATTTTGGTTTAACAACTTTTAACTTCCAATTTTTTTTTGTTTAATATTTTTTGTTCTGTTATAGGAATGATTTGTTATTTTCTCTTTATTATTTCTTCTCCATGAGCAACATAAGCCTATAATTTTCTAAACGATATTAAATTAATTGATCAAATATAAAACCGCAATATCATGAAGTTTATTCATTTTATATACTAACCATAATTTTCAAAATCAAATTTACTCTTGAAGCTATTTTGTTTGTTTTTAATTAACAACAAGCACAATTAAATAAACACAATTTAATAATATAATAAAACAAATACAATTTAAACAAACACAAAGAAAAAATTAATCAAACAAACACAATATAATAATACAAAAAATTAATTAAACAAGTATAATTAACTAGCAGCACTCAATTTTAATAGATTAAGCTTTTCTGACTTAGCGTATTTTCATTGAATTTAGCTATTTTGAATGTTGTGCACTCTGTGTAGATTGTTGTATACGTCATGTAATGTCTTGATTTTATGTCATTTTCAATAATAACCAAAATATGACATTTTTACTATGTTTTTAGTCTAAATACGCAATTTTCTCCAAAACCTGCTAAAATGACTCAAAAATACGTTTGTGGTAAATAAATTGGAAAAATTACTACTTGGCATTCGTTTTTCGCCATTTTTCGTAAGAAAATATAGTGTTTTTCGCTATATGTTTGAGCACCATCAATATCTTCTTATAAAACGATAGCCATCTGAATATTTTCATTCTTGGGAGAATCTTCATTTTCCAATCTCTGTGAATGAAAACCTGTAATCTTGGTTCATTTTTTTTGTTCCGAGACATGCATTGTTTACTTTGAAATATTTTGTAGCAATTAGATTTCATGAAATATCATCTTGATCCTGATTCAGAGGCTCTTGCCTACTCAGAATTGTAATTAAATGTCTATATTGTTGCAGACATTTTTGTGATTCTACTGACTGAAAGAATGTTGATGTATTCTGAGTTTGGAGAACCTGTTTTACCATAATATTTGGGTCATTTGTCCGACTGTGTAACTCTGACAATTCATCCTTCAAAAAGCCATAACTCCAATTATGTGATCAGAATCTCGTTTTTTTTTTATTCCATTACTAATTATGTGATTTTTTGTAAAAAAATATTTACAGAACATGTGTGCCTTGTATAATGTTTGCTTACAGAAATTACAGACTAAAATATATATATGAAGATTCACAGTTATTAAACTAACATTACTACTTTTTTTTAGCACATGGTTTAGAAAAACCAACGTTCTTTTTCTGATTCTTAAAAAAATAAAATATTATATATATATATATATAGAGTATGGCTAATATGCTTTCAGTTGTATTTCGGTTGAAATACAACCAATGCATTTTTCAATTTTCGAAGTCCAAAAAGTCGATCCAAACCGTTAGATGTGTTCTCCATATTGAAATGTGCTTGGAGGCCAAATTTTATATTTTTTGAATTTTTTTTACTATTTATTAAGCCACTTTGAAAATCGCTGATTCAATGGTGGCTCAACCAAACAGTAAAACTGTTGGATCAGCGATTTTCAAAGTGGCTTAATAAATAGTAAAAAAATTCCAAAAAATGTAAAATTTGGTCTCCAAGCACATTTCAATATGGAGAACACATCTAACGGTTTGGATCGAATTTTTGGACTTCGTAAATTGAAAAATGAATCGGTTGTATTTCGGCCGAAATACAACTAAAAGCATATTAGCCATACTCTATATATATATATATATATATATATATATATATAGAGCTGGGCTAGGGTGCTTCATGGAGTAAAATAAGTTTTTACTCCGTGACACTACATTTCCATTTTGAAAATTCAAATAACCAATCCGAACCGCTCAACATGATCTCCATATTGAAATGTGCTTGGAGACCAAATTTTATATTTTTTGAAATTTTTTTACTATTTATAAAGTCACTTTGAAAATCGCTAATCCGATGGTTCAAATTTTTTTACTGTTTTTCTTGTTTACAATGGATCAATGATTTTCAAAGTGGCTTAATAAATAGTAAAAAAATTTAAAATTTGGTCTCCAAGCACATTTCAATATGGAAATCATGTTGAGCGGTTCGAATTGGTTATTTGAATTTTCAAAATGAAAATATAGTGTCACGGAGTAAAATCTTGTTTTACTCCATGAAGCACCCTAGTCAACCTTTCTCTCTATATATACACACGCTAGCTACTTTAACAGTAACTGATCGGTTTTTAATGAATAAGGTTCGTAAAATAACTGTATTTCTCATACATACATTACAAATTTTGTTGTTTCTTATTGAATGAAATATCTTCAACACAACGTCTTGATATATGTCTTTATTTTATAAAGTATAGTTGTTTTTATTTAGTTTAAAAATAAAATATACACGAAGGATCACAGTTACTAAGCAAATGTTACAAGTTTATTACGAAGAACATCATAATATGCACATTTTTAAGTTTTGAATTATATAAAAGGTACAGTCATAAGAATCAGTTTTTAATCTAGTGTTAAAAGTAATGCTTTTTGTGTGAGAGGTTACAGATTCAAAACTCAGATGGAAAAAAACATTTGTATATATTAAATGATTGAGTGATTTGACTTTCAAAGCTTCCAACCTTTACTCCGGTAGTTATTTACTTCATATTATAAATTGACAATAAAAAATAAGCATGAAGTAATTCAAAAATTAAATATCATCAACGAGTCTAAACTATATTTTGGATCACAAATGGTACTCTTGTTATGTAAAACAAGTTTGCAAATCATGTATAAACTTTTAATATTTAAAAAAAAACATACAATATGTGATCTAGTGTCAAAGAGCAACACTTTTTGTGTGGTAAGTCATGAGTTTAAAATCCAAATAGATGTCATTTATGGAGTAGAACTAGGGTGCTCTTATGTTCACCAAACTCATTTGTGAACTCAACTCTAAACCTATCGGATTGACTTCAAACGACAAATCCAAACCATTGAAATCCTTCTGCCTTACGAGTGATGCATCTACATCTGAAAATTTTAAAATTTGAAATTAAATTTGTATAGAGTCAAGTGGTAAAAAGGCTTACAAAAAATGAATGCATTAAAATTAATTTATAAACCTTCTAATTTTGACCACTTGACTTTATACTAAATTAATTCGAAACTTTAAAATTTTCACATGTAGACGCATCACTCGTAAGGTAGAAGAATTTCAATAGTTTGAATTTGTCGTTTGAAGTTAATCCAATATATTTTAGAGTTGAGTTCATAAAAGAGCTTGGTAAACTTAGGAGCACCCTAGTTCTACTCGTTATTTATGTATACTAAATAAAAATTAGTTGGCTAAACATCGGCCTTTCTATATAAGCAAAAATATATATATAAAGCAAAAAAATATTTTCAAAAAAAATATTTTCTCAAAAAAATTTATAAAAAAAATATTGCAAATTTTTTCGTTTCATAGTGTGTCTTCTTAAACTTTCCCTTTCGTACTATTAGATTAAAGAAGAGAAAAAAGAAAAAGGTGCAAATAGCACCGACCATGAGGATCACAGTATCACACCAAAAGATTGATTTTTTTAAGAGATCTTAATTGGGCCCGTTCTCAGGTCCCAAGATCTCTCTATTTCGGTGATTTCATTTTCAGCAAGAGGTTGCCATGTTTCTATCAGATCATGTGGGTGTTGAGTATTTGGGACCGTTTTTTTTTTCTTGCCATTCATCCTCCTATGGTGTGGGGAAGATGATACAATAATGCAACCAGGCCTGAAAAGCAACCCGGCTGCTATACCTTTGGGTCTAAAAAGAATGACTTGCATTATTAAGAATTGGCAAATTGTTATTTAATTCAGAAATTATTATTATTATTATTATTATTGTTATTGTTATTATTATTCTCTTTACAAATTGTACATCCAAAAATTATGGTAATGTGACTAGTGAAATATTTTATATCATTTACTGCCATTGATTAGTTTTAGGGGTGGAAAAAAAAAGTTGTAGCTCAGTGGTTCGATCGTAACTCGCACTGACTCGCTCGCTGACATCTTGCTCATTACTGAATCAAGCTGTCAACGAGCCATCTCGCTACTTGCTTGGTCCATAATTAACGTGTTCAAGCTGGGACCTAGCTTACTCGTCATTTCGCGAGGTAGATCGGCTTGGCATCAATTTGTGAATTTGTATGAATTTGTGTGCATTTTATATTGTTCAGCTCGGTCCAACTCGGTCCAAATTTTTTGTAAAATTTATTTTCTTCTTAAAACAATATCCAGCCAAATTCAGCAAGCCAGCTCGTGCCGATTTCAAGCTCAGATTTCAACTCGGACCTCTAAAATCAACTCGCTTGTAACTCAGACGAACCAACTTGTAACGAGTTCAAGTTGGATCCAACTCGTGACGAGCCCACTCGTCACCCCACCTAATTAGTGTACTTATAGAAGAACAAAATTAATAATGATGATGATGATAATTAAAGTAAGTTGATGGAAACATCACACAAATTATTATTAAGAGAGATCATTAGAATAATCTTGTACTAGGTTGTTTGGTGAAAGAATTAAGCATGTTTCTAATAGCTTTGTAGTGTGATGCATGCAGATAAGCATGGAGTTAGATTTCTGATTATGAGATCAATTATGAATGATGATCAAATATATAAAATTTTCATGCTACAAATGAATGTCAATATTACAATAGTCATAATATTTTACTATAAATTATATAGAAAACTGAATATAAGTGCAAAAAAATAATAATAATAATAATAAAAATAAGAGTCAATGGACTCTATTTCTTATTACTCCTTTAGCCTCTGCAGATAAGATTATAATTAACACTCATTCTAATTGTAATTTTAACTTCAAGGACAGCTATTTACTCTCTTTAAATTCGATGGACATCTAATAAAAAAAACTTACAAATATCTTCCTGCTGCATCCCATAAAATCCAAATGACAAGAATAAAAAAAGAGGATGGGTTCCGTGATAAATTTCGGGAACTTCACTTGTAAGTCATAAATCTTGACCGGGAAGAAAAAAAAGAAAGAAAAGTGTAAAAGCGTGACGAGATATGTGACATGCAAATCACATATCGAAGATTGCACCATCCGGACATGAAGAGGACAATACCATTCGACAACACACAAAGTTACACGCAAATCTGAGCCACTCATTTACCTTTTACACGTAGCTCCACAACAGCAGAGAGTAGAGACCATAGACATATTAGATCCGTGTAAAATAAAATTGCGTGGCATTGTATCAGTGTGGCATCCGGACCCCGGGGCTTTGGGCCTGTCAAGCTAACACGTTCCTGGGCCGAATTATATGGGGGGCCCACATGTCTATCCACTGTCGGCCCCATAAATCTGATTCTGGGTACGGTAGCCATTAATATTTTGACACGTGATATGTCAGATCAGCTTTTTTTGGGCCCGTGTTTCCATAGCTAGAAATAATAGTGAAGGCTTTTTTTTTACTTTTGTGAACCTATTGGACTCTCCGTGGTCCCGAGAATAAATAATTCACCGCAAAAGGTACTAGGTACACCTCTTCAGTCCTCTCCCACACAGCCATCACAAAATATGAAAATAAATACCCCGGATTTAGGCTCCCAAGTCCTAATGGAATTGGATCTGCTGCGATACGAATGTTATAAACAGTAATTTTAAAATTTTAGTTTTTTCAAATCTAGTCATCTAATAATTACTGTATATGTATCTCAAAACAGCTGATTTTTCTATGCATAAATTTCGAAATAATTCAACAGTTGAATTTGAAAAGGCAAAGATTGCAGAATATTGTTTCTGAGTAAAGAATCGCAGTAGATTCGGAACCCATGTATATCAGGTAATTTCCTTTTCCTTTCTTGAAAACTAATTTTGGTCTATACGGAGTTTTAAAAGAGTAACTAAATATTTTATTTTTCACAAAATGACAAAAATATATCTTAGTTTTGAACTCGTACATTTAATAATTCTAACTAAACACATTTATTCGGTTAAAAAAAAAATCTTATAGTATAGGATGAATGTACAGAAGTTAAATGCATATGTTCAAGCCAAATTAAATGCGATCGTTCAGATTAGAACTTAGAATGTATGCACTTAGACATGTCGAAATGTATCTATTCAACTACAATGTGTACATTAAACCGAATTTTTTTAGTTACCATATTTTAGAAAGAAAAAAAAAATACTGATTTATCATTTTTCTTTTCTAAATTTTATTTTTATCTGTCCATAAATAATATTTGTGCACCATTTAGAGACTGTACACAAATATTATATGCGGAACCAAATGGTCTACGCAGTCACTATCTGTGCGCTGACCATATGTGATGTGCATATAATACATGTGTGTCCATCCCCTTGGCGTACTTTCAGGATCAAATCAGTGAGCACATCTTTAGTCTGGCAGTGCAAGATCAAAATATTCATTTAGAGCAGCTGTTGCTGGAGGAGGATCCTACGCCAGTCCATTATCATCACGAGAGACTTAATATTTTATACGTACACCCCAAGTTCAAAATAGTTTTATCTTTTACTAGTTGCTATGTTAGGTTATGTTTGGTTGTGGAGTAAACCCTCTACTTTACCTTTAAAGAGCCAAACGAGTAAATTTGAAGGAGTAAGATGGAGTAACATTTGAATTAATCCGGATTAAGTTACTCTACCTAGAGAGATAGAGTGACCCACTTCATCTATAGGTCCCACAGTTAGAGTAACATCATGTTATAATTTTCTCTCTTTTCATTAGCTTACTTCTAACTAAACTCCAACTAAACATGACTATCTTAATATGTCATAAGAAATTTAATCTGAAGTAACTTTACTCCACAATCAAACTCAAAGCATGACCTTAGAGACTTGATAATTTATATGCACTTTGATGTATACACCACCAAGGGGTACACATGTATTATATGTGCAGACAAACTGATAGCAGATAATGCTTGCATACTGGGTAAGAATGGAATTTTTCAAAAATGTATGGCAGCTTTGTACTTTTTTTTAATGGTAACTAAAAAGTTTCGATGCATTAAAATTTTGTCAAAATTATTGTCAAAATTTGAAAACAGGAAAACTAATGTTTTTTTTTTTTTAAAATCCTGAATGAGAAAAGAGTTTTTGTGTGTGCTTTTATTCCGGACGATTATGGGATTTCATTTCTTTTTATCAGTTAGAATCGTCCAATCTTAAAGCGATCATATCAGATTGATTTGGAGACATCATAAACATTAACCTTACTTTATCATTAGATCTAACAACTAACATAATAATTTTAGATTGAATGATCCAAAACAAATATATAGGGATCATATATGTTTTTTCAAATTTGGAATAATGGGCCTACCGCCTACGGGCATGTAATTAAGAACCAGAAAAAAAAAAAATGTAATAACAACAGTGGGAACTCCTAGCTGATCTCACTGACAAAAGTGTCTTGCAAAATTTGGTATGTTAGTGCGCTTGATTTTTGACATTACCAGGACATGGATGAAATGGGTGCATTTTAAGGTAAAGCAAAGTCTTCAAATGGAGCTTCAATTGCGGTCCCCATCTCATGAGGGGGGACCGATACACAATTTTAAGTGCATCTATTTTTTGGGGAGCAGCTTGGGTCCGATGGGTCTTGTAACTATCCAAACTGTTTTATGATCTGTGTGCACGGATATTAAAGTAATGTGCAAATATCTTAAAGATTAATCAGACAGTTATGAAACCCATCGGCCCCAAGCTGCTCCCCTATTTTTTGAGACTGGTAAGTGAAGCAACAGCTGTGAGTTGCCAAGTCCACAGTCCATGATTTTTACCAAGTGACATGGTTAGGCATGTTCGCTCTTAAATCAAAGGTCGTAACAAATTATTACATTCTTTAGATTTTAATATACTAACGTCAAATTTACCTTTAAATATATAACGAAGAATAAATGTGGTTATTCATAAATTTATGCCCATGCAATTTAGAATGGGAAATGCATCAACATAACAGGTCTTGTTTGTTATGGGATTACACGGGATGAAATTTGACGGAATTGGAATTCAGTTTTGAATTTATGAGAATCTATGGGTACGCACGATTATGTATGAGATTGACTATGGAAATTTGTTACAATAAATGTTGGATTGTACTGTGAAATTAGTTGTGGCAAATCTTAATTTGTTTTAAAAATATATATATTTATTTAAATTTTCACATCTATTTAAAATAAGAAAAAAATTATTAAAAAAATAACTAGACCAATATTGTGCTGTAAATTTTCTTATATATTTAAATTTAAATAAATTGTTAAAAAATGAGGTAATTTGTAAAAAGAAAAAATAATTGTTGTCCGGATGTCGGAATCCGGTAATTAGTCCCACCGGTATGAACAATTTTGATGATTTTTTCAAATAAAAATAATTACTGTTTTCAAATATTTTATATTCAAATAGAATCAAGGTTGTAAATAGTGATTGCGTCAACACGGAAAGGCTAAATAAAAAATTATTACGAATAGTATAGTTATAGCGAAAACTATCCTACATAGCTTTTTAAAATATATATATATATATATATTTTATTTCTACTAATTATAAATATTATCTAAAGTCTCATATAACGATAAGTAACACAAAATTGATAAAGGAATTAGAATATTCATATTAAACTAATACAAAGTCTAAATTGCTATTCAAAATATTCCTAATAATATCATAAACTATCTATCTTTTTCCATTCAAAATAACATAGACACCATGGCATAAATTATATATCATTTTTAATTTAAAAAAAACCTAAGCATCATGACATAAAATATCTATCTTTTTCTATTTAAATTTTAAAATCAAAAGCAATCCGAACCCTGAAAATAATTGATCCTTAAAAAATATTCAGTTTGGACCTTTAAATAAAAGTCTGTGAAGCAGAGCGTGTAGCGCAAATAGCAGTCGTAGCTGAATTAGTGCACTTTTATTCCATATCTTAGTGTTTAAGGTCCAAAAATACTATAATGCCGCTATAGTGCTCTATTTAGAACACTAAATAGAATTTAATACTTTCACTAAAAAATATATAAGCAAATACTAAGAGTTGTATATAATGAGACCGGATTGGATCCATACTGTTCGATCTAAATTTTTTATTAATACCCTAAAAAAATTTACTAGATCTTCTCTCAGTTTTCAAAATTTTTGAAAAATGCTCCGACTGTCCCATTGTTGGGCAGTCCACTTCCATACCTGACTGCCCCCACAGTGGAGCGATTTGCTATGATTTTTTTTTTTAATTTTTTTGTCCGACCGCCCCAATGTAGGGTGGTTATCTATGATTTTTTTAGAGATTATTTAGTATGTATAGAATGATTTTGGTCTCACTGTTTCCATGATTTCTATTTTTTTTTCTCTTTTTGGATACTCTTATTGTTTGATTTTGGTTTATATTGGTCTCATAGTAAATCTGATACAATCCGAATCTAAAATCCATGAAGAATAAGTATTAGATTTACATTCAATTTGAAATCCTAATGTATCCGTCTAACATAGCTCAAACTGTGAGGGAACTGACTTTGACTAAACTTTGGCCGAACTTTGACCTACCATAATTTATGTAGGAAACTCTGTTTTGAGCGTTCGACGACTTTTCGGAAAGCTTGGGAGGAGGAGATATGAATTTAGAAGATAACTAACGTTTACCTTACAAAATGTCCCGTGCACTCTGAATTGCAAAACAATATCGTTTACGATCTCAAAAATACAATTGAAGTTTCTGACAAATAACGGTAAGTCGAAAACCTATCGTATAAATTTTAAATTTCAAACCAAGTAGCTCAGTAAATTGGTTATATAATGAACTTGTAGAATACCAATTTTTACTATTTTTTGAACTTTTATTTTACTATTTTTTTATGATTTATGAAAGATGACATAAAGTGACTTAAAATAAAATAAAATTGCCAATATTTTATGAAAGAGAATAAACATATATTTTCTTGTTATATGGGTTATATACAATATCTAAGGTTCAGCTCTAGTTTCACACACATATTTTTTATTTGTCACATATTATATTTACAAAATTAAAGGAGGAGGGATCCAATTACACCCTTTTTTTGACACATCTTGACACTGTTTTTTTTATAGGTCAATTTTGCAATTTCAAAATCCAAACAGTCGATCCGAACCGTTCAACATGATAACCATATTAAAATGTGCTTAGAGATCAAATTTTACATTTATTTGAATTTTTTTACTATCTATTAAGATGGTTACAAAATCGTTGTTTTTCAATTGTCCGAAAACAACGATTTTGTAACCATCTTAATAAATAGTAAAAATTTTTTTAAAAAATGTAAAATTTTATCTCCAAGCATATTTTAATATATCAATCATGTTGAACAGTTTGGATTGACTATTTGGACTTCGAAAATAGTAGGTGTCAAAATGTGTCAAAAAAAAAGATGTAATCCGATCCCTCCTCAAATTAAAGAATATGAGTATCTAAAAGTAGAGAAAAAATTCATAAAAACAGTGAGACCAAATTACTAACAGTGTTTATATGTAAAACATTAATTCTATAAATACTAAATATCTCTCTCAAAAAAAAAAAAAAACCGCCGTCCGGACTTTTTATTTTATTTTGAAAACCGAGGGCAGATCCATTGATTTTTTTAGGGTATTAATAAAAAAAAATCGGCTGCTCGATCATAATACGGATCAGTATTGTTCAAGTTAAAATTAATGGAGCTCTCTTTAATATTCGTGAGGATTTTGATGAAACGGTTTGAATCCAAACTCAATGTTTGAGTTATTTAGGAGATCAAAATTAGTATATAATAGGATGTACTAACCACTTCTCATTTTACGAAATAGCGACCAATATTTGAATTGTTTTATGTTCTCTATTTGGGAACAAAAAGAATAATAAAAAGAAAGTGTATATATAACTTTTGGCAAGTTATGGAAGCAATTTTGAACAAGTGAATATCTTTCTAGAAACTTTTTTCTATATTCGTAGGCCAAAAAATTTCCTAAAGTATTTTTAAATGTCGAGCAGAGAACAATCTCCAGAATAAATTTTGTTCCAATCATGTCAAATTACACTTCTTTTTTTTTGTTTGGGAATCCCAATTTTGCAAGTATGGATAGGAGAGCCAGATAGAAAAATTCTGTAAAGGTCAAAAGTACACAGTTATTGTCTGTAAATTCTATTCGTGGTTCACAAAAGACAAATTAACTTTCTAATTTCAAAATCATTTTTTCTGGTTCTCATTTTATATATCAAATGAAATAATCTTTTTCTCCTTGCACAAATAATTTTAGTAACCATGTTTCATAACGTCTTTTTTTCGCTTGTGATGAATTGGTCGTAATTTTTTTTGTACGGTTTCATTATTTTTAATTGTTGTGATTTAATTACGAGCCCTTTGATCGTGGAGAGGAGGGTGTCCGATGTCCATTGGACCAAACTCAGTTCGATGGGTGGTTTCTACCGTCCGATCCAATTCAAGATATGTGCGTATTACTTTAATATCCGTGCTGTTTGCTTTAATATCCGTGCACACAGATTTTGAAGTGAATCGGACGGTAGAAACCACCCATCGAACCGAGTTTGGTCCGATGAGCATCAGACAGCCCCATCTCCCCTTTGATCGATCCAAATTGACATGTCTGTCACTTGTGTTTTAGTTGTGTTTGCATGGTTGTAAGATACGGAGAGAGCATCTGGCCAAAAGTGGCAAATAGCGACTCTGCCTCCCCTCCCACTCGTCAATGTTGCTTTTGGGCACCGAACAATTGTAGTGCTACCTACTCCATTGCTAAATGTACCTTACAATGCCCACATGATGCTCATCTCAAATTTTTAACTTCAAATTTTACAACTATGAGAAATAGGAAGTGTATATTATTTGTCCGTATCTGTATCTGTATCTAAAAAGTTAGATATGGATATTTTATATCTGAATATTCGTACAGATACAAATACAGATACGGAAATAATTTTAAATTTTATGAAGAAAATTATGTATATATCTATCGATATTTGATTTGTATCCGTTTAATATCTAATATGTATCTATCTAATTAACATCCGATTTGTATTCGTATCTGAAAAATAAAAACAAACATGGATATGATTTTATCACTATCTAATTTGTATGTGATTTGTTTGCATTCTTAAATTAAAAAAATGTTCTATTAAAATCTACAATCATTTTGTGCTATGGAGAGATTCGAAAAATAGTAAGGGAGAAAAATAAAACAGCTTAATGGTTGCGATAAGATAGAGATGATCCCATATTAGAAAGAAAAAAGAAAAGATAAATCATTTGGTACATTTTAAAATTAAGAATCAATTTTTGGCAGAAGATTCAAATACGAATCGATGCTAATTTTTGGCAGAAGATTCAATTTAGAGAAGTTCAAAAACTATTTTATTTTTCTTCTGCTCTGGTTTTTTGTGCCTCTATTTTAAATTACATATATAACACTTCAAATCAAGGAGTTAAATTAAACAAGATTAGATTGTGGGGGGGGGGGGGGGGGGGGGGGGGGGGGGTGTGTGTGTATTTTGGCTAATATGCTACGTGTAGCATAGAGACCTCCGTGTAACGACTCAAAATTTGAATTTTTAAAATCCTAACGGTCGATCGAAACCGTTAGATGTGTTTTACAGATTGAAATGTGCTTGGAGATCAAACTTTATATTTTTTGGATTTTTTTTTAATATTTATTAAGCCACTTTGAAAATCACTGATCCAACGGCTTCACTGTTTGGTTAAGCCACCGTTGGATCAGCGATTTTCAAAGTGGCTTAATAAATAGTAAAAAAATTCCAAAAAATGTAAAATTTGGTCTCCAAGCACATTTCAATATGGAAAACACATCTAACGGTTCGGACCGACCATTAGAATTTTGAAAACACAAATTTTGTACCGTTGCATGGAGGTCCTCTATGCTACGCGTAGCACCGTAGCCACGTCCTATATATATATATAGTAGAACTATGGTGCTCCTAAGTTCACAATGTTTCTTTGTGAACTCAACTCTAAAACCTATCGGATTAACTTCAAATGATAAATCCAAACCGTTAAAATCTTTCTACCTTACGAGTGATACGTCTACATATAAAAATTTTAAAGTTTCGAATTAATTTAATATAAAATCAAGTGGTCAAAATTAGAAGGTTTATAAATTAATTTTAATGCATTCATTTTTTGGAAACTTTTTGACCACTTGACTCTATACAAATTTTATTTCAATTTTTTTTTTTTTGCATATAGATGCATTACTCGTAAGGTAGAAGGATTTCAACGGTTTGGATTCGTCGTTTAAAGTCAATCCAATAACTTTTAGAGTACATGGTGAACTTAGGAGCACCCTAGTTTTACTATATATATATGAGGAGGGATCCAATTACACCCTTTTTTTTTACACATCATGACATCGTTTTTTTTATAGGTTAATTTTGCAATTTCAAAATCCAAATAGTCAATCCAAACCGTTCAACATGATTGATATACTAAAATGTGCTTGGAGATCAAATTTTACATTTTTTTGAATTTTTTTACTATTTATTAAGATGGTTACAAAATCGTTGTTTTTCAATGGTCCGAAAACAACGATTTAGTAACCATCTTAATAAATAGTAAAAAAATTCAAAAAAATGTAAAATTTGATCTCCAAGCACATTTTAGTATATCAATCATGTTGAACGGTTTGGATCGACTATTTGGACTTTGAAAATAGTAGGTGTCAAAATGTGTCAAAAAAAAAAGTGTAATATGATCCCTCCTCTCTCTCTCTCTCTCTCTATATATATATATATATATGGAAATTAATTAAGCGACGTTGCGTCATGGTCTCCGACCTTCTGCAAATAGCAAAAAAAAAACCCTAAAAGAAAAAAGAGTAAAGAACGTGCTCCATATCGTGGTGCGCTTTGCTTAGGATCGCTTAACCTAGCATCTCCAGCTAATAACAATATAATATATTAATATGGTGTCAGGTAAATTTGCAAATTAGTCCTCAAAAACTGCTGATTACAAAAGAACACAACCATTCTTTATTTAATTATGTGATTTGCTAAATTTTTCATTACCAAATAAATGATAATGGTTTAAGGTCAAATTGAAATCCTTAAAAATTCTTTTTTAATAGAATTTTCCTTTTATTATATGAAGAAAATGTAATTTGATAATTCATTTCATAGAAAAAAAAAGATGGAATGGTTTAGAATTATGAACTTATATATATATTCATGAAATCGACTCGATCAACTGATTATAAGTTCATTCAAGAAGGACAAATATTGTTCAGAGATAGTTCAATATGCTGAAATGTGAGATCATCAGCACTTGATCAAAGGATGTATCATCCAAGACAATAGAATGTCATACTCTTCATGTTTGAATTATAGTTTGGATATTTTTTCAGTTGGTTCATATACTATTCTTTTATATAATTTTTTGACGATCTCCCATTTTTTTAAAACTTCAAAAATTGGATCATTCTTTTTCTGTTCTCTCATTTTCGGTACATATATGACAACAATGCCAAGACTAGATTTTCTGAATTTTGAATGAGCTTCAATAAAAAAAAATTATGTATATCTCTTTTCTATGTGATTTGAAAAGAGAATCATCCCATGAAATTCTATTATCTTTCATTTCTTCACATATTAATTTTTTTTGTGATAAAGTGGGTAAAACTCACCGATTTCATTAGAAACCATAATGTTCAAATGCTGAGAAGCTCAAAACAACTATAACTCATAACACATACAAAATAAAACTGGCATATTGACCAGCGCTAACAAAAGCTAAATACATACAAAGATTCTTCACATATTAATAACTAAAACAAAAAGGAAATGATAAAGCATATGAGAATACGTGACTTGTTTCTATTAATAGACTGGTTAGAATCAAACCAATGAACGATAGAGTACTTATTATTACAAGTGTCACGCATAAAGATATATTTTAATATTTTGTATTGCAATTCTATTATTTTCAATGGAATACTATATATATCAAACCTATCCACTAAACAAAAGGACCTCTTACTTAACCCTTAAGAGTAAGAATCGAAGTAGATAAAAGTGGTATAGAAAGGGATGTGAAATGAAATGCTGATCCAACGGTCGTGCTTTCTCTGTGATGTGCTTTGTGTTCCAATATTATGCTATTAAAAAATGAATTGAAGGTGACGTGCTCAATTCCATGTTCTCCACGTGGCATTGTTTTGCTCGTCGAAACTTAATTAAAAACTTTAGGGCAATTTGTTCGAAGCTTTTATGAGTGGGCCTATAATATTGGTTGATGATGTTACCAAAAATATTAAAGCTAATTGATTATTATATTTTAACATTAATTATTTATGGTGGCCAATGGACTTTAATTTTATATATATATTTTTAGAAAAAATAGTGGTCTAAATCATTCAAATGTTTAATATTCACAGAATATTTTTTAATAGAACTGTGTTTCTATATATATATTGTTTTGTTTAGAAGTAGAAGTCACACAACTATTTAATATTCACAATATATTTTTAAACTATGATCTTTTACACATAAATTATTTTTTTGAGTAAAATTGGAGGTCAAGCTACCTAACTGTTTATTACTTTTGTTATTATAACAAAGAATTTCCTCCATCTGGGTTTCGAACCCATGACTTCCCCACTAGAGACCATGTGTATTTGCCACTAGACCAAAGACTGGTTCTTACACATAAAACATTATTATTTGAAGATATAGAAAGTACCGAAATCATCAATGAAATAGAGAAAAAGTGAAATATAGAATTAATTTCAATTATTCACTATTCCGGTCATATTCGGTTAATGATCGATGGATTCTACTCTTGCTGAACGGGCGGATAACACAGAGACAGATCAGGATTAATTTGAAAGATAAGTTTGGCATCCAATTTGTACCGAGTTCAAATTATACTTCATCATTGTAGCATGATAGCTGCTCGGCATTATGCTTATGATTCTATATGATGCACTTCAATTCAAAGGTTTAAAATCGATGAACTCGAATATATATAGCAACTTGGCTAATCATTTTAAATTTATACGGTTAATTTTATGTAAGAAGAAATAACAAGGCCACTCGAACAGAATAAAAGGTAATATTTGATATATGGGGTGTACATGACCACATGACAGGTATAGAAAAGATAATAGAAAGAGATATAAAAGAGGTGGAATCAGGGGATCTACCTTTCTTCCTTTTCCTCCACTTGTTTCTGGTAGCTTGGAATTTAAACATAGCATCAGAGCGACCATCTATCTATTAAAAAGCTGTCATCAATTAACACCAGAAAACTGTTTCTTTTCACACGAGAGAACAATATATATGCAATATGCGTTTCGTGTCTGTGTACAATTAACACCATTAATTTGATTCGGAAAATGTAATCACTTAGAATTCTATCATACTAAGGTAAAAATTTTGAATATGCCAAACAAATAACTATACATACATTTGTGTAGTTCAAGCATGCATGCGTATTTAATTTGAGTTAGACTATGGTAATATGCACGGTATGTGTTTGGAACTCATATCTCTTTGTTTTTTTAAATTCAAACAATCAATATGAAACTATTCAACATAATCTTTATATCAAAATTTACTTGCATATTAAATTTTATATTTTTTTAAATTCCATTGCTATTTTTTTAAATAGATAGAAAAATTATTTGATTTGAAAATTTTAAACCATTTAAAAGCAGTGATTTTCTATCTAACTAAAAAATAGTAAACAGATTCTAAAAAAAAAAAAAAAACTTTGTGTATAAATATATTGTCATATGGAAATTAATGTTTAACGGTCCTGATCAACTGTTTGAACTTTGAAAATAAAAATATGAATCTATAGCACGGATCAACTATTTTTTTTTCAAATAACATGGGTTGAAACCCAACTGATTTCATTAATAAGCCATAAAGAGTGTACCTGAAAACATAATTCCAAACAAGTTGAATCAGTTCTCAGAATAATACAGACCAGCATAACAGAGAATAACAAAATAAGACCAGCTATCAACCTCAAAACCTAGTACCAGCTGAGTTGTGTACCAGTGATACCAGCATTGGTACCAACCTGATCCTAAAGCAAAAGTCAGCATATGCAAACACAACAAGCACAAATACAAACAACCAAGCACACATATCAATCTGCTAAACAAAAGACAAAGTACTAATTAAGGAGCTGCACAAGACAAAGCATACTACGCGCAGCATTTAAATGTTTCAAAAGTATTGTTTAAACTGCAACAACATATTCTTTATTATTAAATTATCAAATTTTATGTCAATTTGAAAATGAATTAATTAACCACGCAACAACCAATTTAAATATTTTAATAATCGAGTTTAACAGCTTTTAATAGATGACCCATCATATTTCAAGTTAACTTAAATTTGTAGTATTCCTTATTTATATGATGAATAATAAAACTATAATTTTTATTTTATTTTTTGAAGTAAGCCACGGCATACTTAATATATATTTTATCAAGGAACTAAACAAAATAAATGTAATATTCTAAAAAAAAAAAAAAAAATTCTAATATTATTTTCCCACCGCTTCAGAGTTTTTGAAACTTAAATGGGTAGTTTTGCAAAACGTAAAATTAAAGATAAAATTCATTGTTGCTTACACGTGTTATGTGACTCAACGCCATCTTATTTAAATGGCGCACCTGTCTCTCTCTCTCTAGCTTGCGATTCAAACGAAAGAGAAAAGTAAAGCGGGAAAAAAGGTTAAAATATATAAAGCCAGACAAAACCCGGAAAAAAAAAATTAAATAAAAATTATTTGAATTCCAATTTACGTTGCATGGATCTATATATTGAATTATTCGAATTTACATTGTTTGTGATTCTGAATAATTAGTGTGATTCGAATGCAATTTTTCCAACAATGAATTCAACTCTTTTACTAAATGTCAATTTGTTTTGTTAAATCGGTAAGTATTGAATTAGATATACTCTTTCTTTTTTTTATAATAGTGGACAAGAGTCCACCGATTTCATTAATAAAATGAAACCTACACAGTCAACAGATATAGGTACCAACTTTTGTCAAAAAAAAAAAAAAAAAACAGATATAGGTACCAACTATCTAGTACCAGATTTGTTTAAACCTGCAACAAATCACAAATACAAAGTTCAAACCATCAAACCTACTACAAACGTCTAACTTTACCAGTAAGAACACCAACATTATGCAAAACATCTTCCAACCAAAACACTACTATTAAACTAACAAAATAAAATTAAGACAAACAGGTATATTTGAATTAGATATACTCCATACTATTTATCCTATGCTCTCGTAAAATATTATGAAATTTTAATTTTATTTTGATTAGTGCTAAAAGTTTGCAATAATGCACCGATGTGGATAAATTATGATGTTGATTTTCTAACTAATTAATTCATATAAAACTAAAATTAAAAATGATATTTTTTTAATGTTCATGTAGAAAAGACAATATAGATCATATCAAATAGTTTTACTATTAATATTAATTTTTTTTGTTATTAGAAAATTAAAAATAAAAGTACCATGAAGATAAAATGCAATAGTCAGTTTCAAAAACTAAAATTGGTTTAAGAACGACAGTTAGAATATCAAAGAGCACGACATTCTCAGCCCCATATTTGAAGTTAAAAGAGTTTCATGTATGAATCTACTTAAAATTGTTTTGTCACTCCAAAGTATTTATCTTGTGAACGCCTGTTCATATCATTAAATTTTGTTTTATTGATTGTCTCAACTTGTCCATTCACTCGTAGAGCTCTAACATAAATGAACATATATATCTTTATGCCATCCCTAAAGTCATCTATTATTTTTACTTCTGAAATGGATTCCGGACATATTGATATATAGATGTAAATTCATTAAATTGTAAAATTGTGTTTATGTTATCATAGATTAAGACCTTAGGTAAATCAAACTTAATTAAGATTTCATTTAGAACAAATAATATAACATTTATTGATGTTTTTTTATGACAGAGACATCATGCACTATTTTGTCAATTGATCTCATTTATTTTTAAAATCTCTTTATTTAAATACAATTTTCTATATATTTTAGAGTAAAATGATCTAAATATTGTAAAATTGATCATCGTTCACAGCATGAAATTTTATATGATTGACTTTTATTATTGTCTGACTCCCACAATTTGAAAGTCTTGACTCCGCTCTTGAGCCATAAGGCATCTAATATTCAATCCCCATATGTAGATTTGTATGTGGAAGTACATATGCCGTTTTATTGTGCATTGTTAAATGAATATAAATAAAGTAAAACAAATTTATATCACAAGAGTTATCTAGTCTAATGGTTTGTGCATTTTATCATATTCTAAAAGTCATGAACCCTAATTTCTTTCAATGCAAAATAATTTGTAACTTTTTTCAAATCCGCTTGCACCGCAATATGCGGACTGCATGAACACTGGTTGAAACTAATGACCAATGACGGAACTACATTGAACTAATAGGCAACTGTCTACTTTTGAATTTTAAAAATCAGATATAATCCTAAGAAAATAACAATATATAATGAAGAAATGATAGTAGCAGCTTGTTTTACAGCTTTATCTTATTTATCTTATTTAACCCGGATGTTTCTTTTCCGGTGATCTGGAATATCGTGGTCGTGGTCGTGGTTGTGGTTTGTTTGTTATCTGAGGTTATGTATAATCAAGTTATTATCTACTTTAGATATTATATTGTCTGGATTAGTTAACTTATTACAGTCTGCAATCCACTGGTAAAAAAAATTGTCTGCCTTTAATAAAAATCCCAACTACATGTAAAATTTCGAGGAAACACGAACTGACTGTCATATTTGACTTGTGCAATCAGTCATGATATTATCATACAATGAAATTTTAATTTGTAACTACAAAATTGAACTGAGACAATAATATTAATTTGATCATGTATACCTGGGTATATTGAAATCTTAGTATCTTTAGTTTTGTTGATATCATTGACCTGGTTGATCACCAACTGTTTTGGTGTGTTATTAATTTCCTTAGAAAGATTGAGCCCTTGTATTAACACTTAATATATTTTTGTCTATATTATTTGCTAGATCAAATTTAAAACAAATAGCTTATTCAGTTTTAATAATGTTCTAACACGATTCGTTTACCTAATTTGATAGAATCATGTACTAAATATCTTATAAAGACCACTTAGAAATAGATTTCAAAGGTCCAAGAATAACAAAGCCCAAAAGAAAGAATAAATCCAGGGCATATTCGGGACTTAAACCTAATCCTCCTCAGACATATCCGAATGGACTAACAATACCTCGAGACAAGACCCGAATTGAATTGTATTCGGAATCAATATGATGTGTTCCGAGTCAAAGCGTAAACCGACCTACCTTCGAGGTAAGCCGCTAGTTTTTCGACTCAGGACCCAAACAGACATAAAGACCTATAAATACTCAGAAATTCAGTAAGAAAGGTGATAATAGCATTAAACAAGAAAAGCACAAATAAGATAGAGTTGCGTGCTAAAGAAATCCAAACTAAGTTTTATACGAATCACACACACACCCACTGTACACTTAAATCCAAACTACTCATAACTAAGAATAGGACGTGTTCTGATCGTCTTGGTCCAATACAGTTTGAGCAGGAGCGTATCATAATTAATTCTTAATATCATTTTAAAATCCGTACGACCGCTTATCTCGACATCTTATAAGACGAAAGGAAATATCATCAAATCTCAATTTCATATAAACTACCATTCAAACGGGTCATGACTCATGAGAATTAAATCTTATTTAGTCACAAATATCCATTAATTTCCGTGAAAATTGGAACATCTAAACATGACCCAAGTGTGTAAAGAGAATGAACATGGTATTCACTTGTTATTTTGCTTTTTTGTTTGACTTAACTGTATTGATTTCCTTTGAAAGCGACTGATTTTAGCTGCACCTAATTTCTTCTTTTCTCCGCTCACTCTCCAGTCTCCCCCCAACTCAAAAATTTTGAATATTTTTTATTTGCTGATTAATTGGTTGTTTTTGCTGATTGAAGGAGAATTGTAGTTCAAAAAAGTTTCAATTTCCAAATTGTAAGTTAAATTACCAAACAACAAAAATCATTTATATTATGATATGTATTGGGAGTGAAATCATACAGTCAAATGGGAGTCCAATACAACTTAGATTTATGTATTCTATAACCGAAGATATTACCCATTATGGTGGATGGAAAACCTTTATAACATCATCAGTCATTACAAGAGTGAGTACATCCCAATGGAAAGAGATCACATGTCCTCTGGAGGGCAGGATTTTCTTGCTCCAGTGAGGCCGACATGTGGGTCCAGACGGATTTATAAATTTAAATATTGATTTTTAGTTTTAGTGTGGGCCACGTGTCAGTAACTCAGGAGCAGAAAAATCCTGCCCCCTGGACGGCAAAGAATTCGGTCCCCATGCCTATAGGGATGTAATTAAATTATTGTGATTAGTCGCGTCATTGTGATGTCTTTTTGTGATTTAAATTAATTGTGAAAAAATTAATATCACAACATGAAGGTCACGTGCATGAACGTGATTAGATTGATAATATATATTTGATTGCATTTAATCACATCTAATCACGTTTGGTCACATTTATTTTATTTTTTCAAATTTTAAGTTTGTTTAAGGAAAGAAAAGAATAAAGCAAAAGGTGTCGAAAATGTTGAAAAATATAAAAAATTATAAATTAAAAAGCCAAGATAACAAAAAATATTTATGTGTAGAAAAATAAATTTATTGTTGAAACTTGAAATATTGTTAAATAGATAATGACATAAAAATTATGTTGTTTTAGTTACATGCTATGTCATATCAATTTTTTCAAAAATGACTACGTCACACGTCACGCGAAGTACGTCACGTGACCGAGATCCAGTGTCATGACATAACCGTACTGTGTCCTGATGTACGCAGCTATCCTGTTATATCAAGGAGACTATAATATTAATTACTTCTGGTATGCAGCGATCATATATATAATTTAGATGTCATAGTTTAATTTTTATTTTCTTTCAAATGCTGTGCATTTGCATCCGCAAAGGCAAAACAGCGATCCAGTTGTTTACTAGGGCAACTGGACTTGGACGTGAGATGCTGCATCTGCATCAAAGAGAATAACTAAGAATGCAGTGAATAAACCAGTACTTTTTAATTGAGGACTAGACGGCACAAAGGCTAAAAATTGTACAGTGAAAGAGAGAATTGGTGAATTGGTGGCGTGTGGGACCCACTGGACCGTCGAGAAAAGGTTCTCCCAGGCCTCTCCTACAAATACCCACACAACCCCCCTTAACCATAACACATAACACAAACACATTCCAATTCTCAGAGAGAAAGGAGAGAGGTACCAGGCATCCTCTATCTCAACCTCTTGTACCAACCCACCTCTTCTCTTTTCACTCTAGAACAAATTGTACTCGATCTGTGCAACCAGCTGTTCGACCAAATTGCACAATCCAAAGCATACTCAGAACAGAATACAACTCATCTCAACTTTCTTTCTTCTATCTCAGTGAGAAAATTAAGATGCCTGCTCTGAGCCAAGTCGACATATGGGCCGTCATCCAATCAGAATTCGACACGTCTTCGCCAAAAATCAGCAAAGAACTCCCGCCACCTTATGTGCATCCGCTTGTCAGGAGGTCATCTCAGCTGATGAGCCAGAAAAGCCTCGAGATTTGCACCGAGAATCTCGGGTCCGAAACAGGGGCAGAGTACTCATCTGATGAATCCAACTTCTTCTCCTCTGATGACGAGTCAGATGAATCTGAATTCACATTGACTAACAATGACAGCAAGATGGGCAATTATGTGGTGGAGAGTAAGGACTTGATGACAGTGAATTACCATGGTTGTGGTGGAAGCAGCGGTGGAAGAACATTCCCACCGCCTCTTCCATCGATTGCCAGGCGTGATGGACGGCCCTGTGTGCGCATGCAGCCACATCGCCAGGATGGCCGTCTGGTTGTACAGGCAGTGCCCGTGCGGTCCAATACATACCTTCATGCTAACCGACTCGATGGCCGTCTTCGCCTGTCCTTCATTGATTGTGCCACCCGCGCAACCACCGATAAACAGAAGGTGTTACCAGTCACTGAGAAGGAAGTTGAAAAGCAAATTTCACTAGAAGAGGTGGAGAAGGTAGTATTTGAAGAGGAAGAAGCAATTGCTGGTGAAGGAGAAGAGGAATCATTTTTGGAGGAAGAAGAAGAGGAGGAGGAGGTGGAAGTGGTAGAGAGGCGTACTGTCATCGAAGTAAAAGTCGGGAGCACGCAAAATGTGCGCGTGCATCGGTCTTCATTGGTCATCAACAAGTTCCTCGGAAGTACGCCAGATGCTGTGCTGGCAACTGAAACAGCATCTTTGTCACCACCAATGCGACCGCCATCGCCTCCAAAACGAGCAGCAGCATCCACTGCTGCGACTTCTGCAGCTGCTGCAGTGGTGGCAGCCGCTTCCTCGTCAGTAACCACGGACAAAGAGATGGCATATGGATTGTATGGGTACAATGGTGGGGACACAAAGCTGCTTTTTACGTCTCGCCGGAGGGATAAGGAGGAGTTGCTAAGCAGTGTGCGCCGCTGCAGGGAACTGCAACGGCCTCTGTTTATCTGGGAACCATGTTGCGTCGCCACTTCTTAATTGCTGATTTATATATAATTGATGTTTAATTATCTGCTTCTTTGTCTATATCTCTCTATTTATCCAACCATATTCCTACTAGGAGCGAAATTTATCTTCTTTGGGCTACTTGGTACGTAGTGAGTTAGATCTTGGTGTTGTTTCTGAGAAAATAATTGATCATTGATGAATCCATGGAGACTGACAAAGGCCACTGAGAGGTTTTGTTTTGATGACGCAATCGAGAATCTATGCATTTATGCATTTTTTAGGTTGTGTTGTTTCTTTGGGTGTTTTTTTCTTAGTGGCTACTGAGTTTGGGCTTTGTAATTTGGTCTTTGTATTAGTTTGTTAATTAATGTGATGGATTGACTTGTGTTTAACGATTTGTACTGATATATTTATTATGATTTGAGATTAAGATTGTTATTACCTTTGTCTCCTTTTCTTCTTGCTTTTATTTACACCTGGCATAAGATAATTTTTCAATAGTATATCCAGTGACTAATTTGTAAGTTGTTTTTTTATAATTCTAAACTGGTGACAAATTATTAAAAGGTTTGAAGAAAAATAGAAATAAAAACGTTCACATGTAATTGGGACACTCGTTTTATCATGGCCAAGTTTGTTTCTAATGAATATAGGTCATAAAATTCAAGCTTATAAATTTTACAACATGGATACTCGTTGGAAAACATGAGTTCAATCCACTACAATTACACCAATTAAAGAACTATATAAACTTGATTTATTAAATAAATGCATCATGCATGACTAATCAGAATATGATAAATAAATATTTTATTTTTTATTTTTACTTTGTTACAGTATGACAGCATCTTTTAGAATTTTGGTAAGGAGTTGGTTCCAATATGGGCACATAATGGGGACAGATTCTGTCTTTTGAGATTCGGTGAAGAAACGAACATTTCACTTTGCATCATGAAATTGAATGAGAATCTTGTCATTTAACATTTTAGTGGACCTCACAGGAGATGCCGCTCCCCTTGTCTCCCATTTAATATATGCAAGCCTATGTTTTAGTTTTGCACCCTTCTCTTTAGTTTTATTTTTAACGCTTGATTATTTAATTTAACTTTACTAAATATTCAAACTGTAGTTATATTGAAACTAAACCAGTTTTCCCTGTTTTAGCAAATTAGAATATTACACATCCATCCAGTTCTCGCTCCTTCAAATTTCACCCAATTGTTTTTTGCTTATTTCTTAAAAAGAATAGCCAATTTGCAATAGTTTAGTGTGTATCTTTGAAGTGATTATTCAGATAACGAGTGTGAAAACTTAAAGCACTATATATTAGTGTATTTTACATACCTTGAGTTCAAGTATATGTATTATGAGAGGCTTGAAAAATGAGTTCTAATCAGATTAACGGTTGTGTTTAACTAAGATAGTCCAGAATGTGCCAAAAAAAAAAAAATTGCTCCGAAGCCGTGTTAATAGCTACATATTTAATTAATAGAACCTCAAGTTTAATTTTATAAAATAAATCATTATTATAAACTTTAGATAATAAATTCATAAGTGTACGTAGATCATTTAACGTATTTTTGGTTGTACATGTTTAATACATACATATTCAAAACAAACATAAAGATAAATTAGATAAGCATACAATTAAATGCATATTCTTAGGATATTCATTTCAAAGAAAAAAGATACAAATATTATGATCCTATTAATAAGAAATTGCACATATCAAGACCACAACTAACAATCTTTGAACAAGTGATAAATAATGAGATAGGTACTGAAGAACCACAAAATGATGAGATTGAATGTCAAAGTGATGAGATTGAAGGTCAAGGTAATATGTTTCAAGCTCAAGATGACACTATATACAAATTCAAACAAGCTAATTGACCTTGTCAATACGTTCCATTAAACCCTTTCAAAGGGTGAATGATTTTGTCACCTAGCTATCATATAAGCACCTATTCAATTCAAGATCATTTGTTGTGTGATAATACTACACCTAACTTTTGTGCATTTCCAAGTTCTATATCAAATCAAAAAGAACCATTTAGTTCTCAAGAGAATAGAAAATCCATTATGGAAAATAAAATAATGGCATAAGAATTTCAAGCTCTTGAAAAAAAAAAATTGGACAATTACAAAATTGCCTAAAGTTAAAAAAACTCGTAGAATGTAAATCAGTTTGTAAGAAAAATATAACAGTGATAGTTCAATTAAGCGATATAAGACTATATTAATAGCAAAATGATTCACACAAACATACAGTATAAACTATAAAGAGATTTTTGTACTGTAAAAGTATTATTGTTGATTGCGATGAATCGAAATTAGAATTTGTATCAAATGGATGTTAAAATTGTTTTCTTACAAGGGGTGTTTGAAGAAGAAATATACATGAACTTACCACCGGGATATAAAAATGAAAATGACAAAAGTATGGTATGTAAATTACACAAATTAATTTATGATCTCAAACAATCACTCTGGACATGGTATGCTAAACTTAGTATATTTAGATGATACGATTGTGTTAGTACATGTAGATAATTTAATTGTTACCATAAATAATGAATGTGATGTTGAGCTTATTAAATATCATTTGAAAGTCAAATTTGGTATTAAAGACTTAGGACAAATTAAGTACTTTTAGAAATTGAATTAGCTTATTCAAATAAAGGTTTGTTGATTTCACAAAGAAAATATACAATAGATTTAGGGGGAAATTAGAAGCTAAATTATGTAACGCTCCAATAGAAATTAATAAAAAAATAAATGTCGAGAATGTTGAACTCTTATAAAATATTGGTCAATTTTAAAGACTCGTAAGTAAATTAATTTATTTAACCGTTATTAGATCCAACATTGCTTTCGCAGTTAGTGCGGTAAGTCGATTCATGCATGCTCCTCGCACAAGTCATATGAATGTCGTTGAATGAATACTAATATATCTTAAGGGTTCACCCGGTATCCGTCGAAGTATTTTTTTTAAGAAATATAATGATTTGTCCATTGTAGGTTTTCTCCGATGCAGATTGGGCAGAAAGTTGTGATCGACGATCAACTACCAGCCATTGCATATTTATTGGAGGCAACCTTACAACATAGAGAAGTAAGAAGCAAAATATTGTAGCAAGATCAAGTGTTGAAGCGGAATATCGAGCAATGGAAGCATCTGCAAGTGAGCTAATTTGGCTCGAGCAATTATTACAAGATATGAGATTTAAAAATGACCAACCTATGAAGATGCATTGTGACACATTGCATCTAATTCAATGTTTCACAAATGAACAAAGCACATTGAGATTGATTGTCATTTCATATGAGAAAAAGTGCAATCAAAGAAAATTTAAACGCCTTACATAAGCATCAAGGATAATTTAGCGGATATTTTCACAAAGACATTAGATACATCAAATTTTCTAGCTATATTACACAAGTTGGGTTCCATTGATCTATACGATCCCAACTTGAGGAGAGAAATAAAAATAACTAAGCAAAACACCAACCTTACTACAATAACAACATGTCCATTTCTATCATGCATATACTTTGTTCTTTTAGACATCTTAATATGAAATCCGAAATTTGCCAAAATAATAGATACAAACTCATATGTTGAAGTTGTAAATTTTAATGAAATAAGCACTTCAAATACAATAGGAGTCAAAATCTTTGAACTTCAAATATTCACAACAAAAACTTTCCAATTAAATTTCGAATCTAATATACTGATTCTCGTTAATTATTTATAAATTCACCTCTAGTCTCTAGATGATAATACAAATTGGGTTCCCATTAGGTCCATTAGTAGTCATATTCAAAATCTTACCGGAAGATACATGTCAGAGGCTTGTATCATCTACCGCACTAAAATTTGTACGGAAATTTAAATTGCTGTCTGAAATAACGATCCGGGATAGATATAAAGAATGGGAGAGGGCGGTGTCCGATGCCCATCGGATCAAACTCGGTTTGATGGGTGGTTTCTACCGTCCGATTCACTTTAAAATCTGTGCACACTGATAGTAAAGCAAACAGTGCAGATATTAAAGTGAATCACACAGATCTTAAAGTGAATCGGAAGGTAAAAACCACCCATCGAACCGAGTTTGATCCGATGGGCATCGGACACCCCCCTCTCCCATAAAGAATGCTATCAAGCCCCTTCTTCCGGCTTTTTGATTGGCATCAAATCATGCAATGCATCTCAAATTTGTACGACAAATTTGCAAATCTATTTCCAGATCCGGGTTAGATTGGATCATAGATTTTGTCTTATTTCTGGTTCGGCATTGCTTGCTTGACTCGACCTGAAATGCTGTATTGTTAATGTTTGCAAGTCCCGTCAATTTCATATAAAGGACAACATACACGTACGTACACCTGTTTAATTAATTCAAATTATTTTTCAAAGTACAGAAAAAATATATAACAACATTTTCTTCCTTATATGGAACCAACCAATTATTATTTTTGCTTAACTTGATTTTTCTTGTCTCTAGAATTAGTTAAATTTGACTTAATTAAAAAATAATAATCACCATTTCATTTCACTAGAAACTGAAGAAATTGGTGGTGTTGGCCATCAAAATATTTCTGTATTTTGTAAAAGGTCATAATGTCCTTTAAACTAGGGCTGTAAATGAGCTGGCTCGAGTAAGGCCCAGCTCGTTAATTCTGGACCGAGTCTGGACTGAGCGAGCTGGACCTAGGACTTCCGAGCAAAAGTCTCAGCTCAAACTCGTGACGAGCCAGCCCGAGCTAGCTCGCGAGCTGACGAGCTGGCTCACTGGGTTTGGCTAGACCTTGTTTTAAGAAGAAAATAAATTTTACAAATCTTTTTTGACCGAGTTGGACCAAGCTTGACAGTATAAAATACACACAAATTCAAACAAATTCACAAATTGATGCCTAATCGAGCTAGCTCGCAAGATGGCGAGCAAGCTAGGCCCCAGCTCAAACTCGTTAATTCTGGACCGAGCTAGTAGCGAGCTGGCTCGTTAACAGCTTGGTCCAGTAACGAGCGAGTCACGATCGAGCCACGAGCTACGAGCTTTTTGGCCACCCCTACTTTAACAGCTTGGTCCAGTAACGAGCGAGCCAGATACGAGTCACGATCGAGCCACGAGCTACGAGCTTTTTGGCCACCCCTACTTTAAACCATCACAATTTAGATAAAAATCCAAAAATAAAAATAAAAAGGTTGTTTACAAAATATATTATTATAAGTTTATAACACTAAATTATGTCTCTGAGTAATATTAGTTGTGTGATTTTTTGCTGTAATTTAGTTATGTGATTCAATGCACTCATCAATTGAAAACCTAAAATTCTCTTACCACCAAAAAAACCAATGAGCTAGGCACCGATTAATTAATTTTGTGTGCTTTTCAAAGATTTACATTTCACCATTGAGTATATAATGCAGCACTTAATTTGGAACTTGCTGATAAGTTAATTTATTGCCCCTAACTTACCCTAAAATTTTGGAGGTCAAAAGGTTCCGCTCTCAATTAATTCCTTCTGAATGTTCCTTCTTTTATTTTACCAATAATGCACAATAAAACATTCCCTTGGACCACATTAATATACCAAGTACCTAGTGGGAAAAAACAAGAAAAAAGATGCATATATGGTATAGTACAATACTGAGGTCCATTGTTCTTCTTTTATCAAATTAATTATTAGAACACAAAAAAATTGGAGAAAAGGATTGGACAGCAAATAGAACTGGTGGCTTACACTAGAAGATATTCACTTTGAACTTTGGCATACTAATTAAGAATTTGATGTTGACCTAGCTAATTCTATTAGTACGCTAATTAATTGGCTGATTAATTAAAAGAGAATGAGAATATGCGCTTTGAAAATTTCGTTTCATCATTGCAACTCTATATATTTTTTTAATCTCTTATAGTCTTATTAATTAATTATTATTAAAACTCCCGGTACTTCGTTCATTTGTCACTAATTGCTTTCTTTAAAAGAGTTCTTCTGATCTCTTTTATATACATGGAACTGGAGGGTGCCTTAATTTGACTACATTCTTTTCGTCTTTTATTTAATTTTCCTTTTAGTTATAAAATTAATTTGCACCGCAATGCATGCATGTTCAATTATACAAGCAGTAAATAAACGGTGCTAATAAAGAAAGATATGTTATAGTAGCTTTTTTACTTATAAATAATATTTCTTGGCATACTTGTCAGAAAATAAGTAGGACGCGCGGATGTCTCCAATTGATTTGAAACGGAGAGGAAATTGATCCTATGACCTATGGGAATGGTTAAAGGCAGTTAATTAAAGCCGAAAGACAAATAAAGATGTACCTAAACAAGTGTGCAAGAAGGCAGAATCAAAGTACTTTTGGTTTAGTGTTACCTTTTCATCTGCAATAGAAAATTCATATATTATATATATATATATATATATATTAAACAGTCTGTCTAACAAAAGATTCTAAGCAAAAAAAAAAAAAAAAGTTTATATCTAACAAAAGAAAATTGAGGGAATTACATGAAGAGTTTTGAAGCATTTCAAGTGGTCCATTTTTGCTTTTTTCCATTTGTGTATATACATATTCTCCTGCATGCACTCTATATATTGCTATTTAACCTCTCATGTTCTTTTCATTTGTTTTAATTAGTAGAACTATTATGCGGTGTACATTTAAGATCAATATTGACTTGGTTTCCATCTAAGAGATGGTGACAGGGGGAATCATGCATGTCTCTCTCTCTACTCTCTAGTGTACGTAACTGTGTAGGTTTTTCACATCGTTTTGTGTCATGACTCGTGACTGAGATTTTTTGTTTCTTCTTGTACCAAAAATGGTGCAAACATAATCCTGAGGATAGATCACTGTCTAGCCATGCTTTTAGCTAAAAATATTAAACCAAGTCAGAGACAAATCAGGCTCCTAAAGAGGCTAAACTTAGAGAATTATTATGTCAGAACCAATGGGAATTGTTGCCAAAATAATGTAAACTACTTTTTAACATTTTCAGCGCACTCCTATATTTATTTGGTTTTTATTTGTTTTTGGTTTTGCCTCACACACAGCCCTCCTTTATTTATCTATTTATTTATTTACATTATTTTTTATGAGAATTTATTTACATTATTGTTGCTAATATTATTTAAACTATGGACTGAGGTTATGGTACTTTACATATCTAGTGTGCTTCGATGTATATTACAATTAAAGCATGCACCATAGTCTCACCCATAATATTTATTTTTCATACAAACTTATATATTGTGAATCAATAACAAAAAAAATGTTGAGGGGTTATTGACAAATTATAGATCTAAATGTTATGTTCAAGGTATAGGAGATTTCGATGAACATCAGACCAAATTCTATATGATACTCAGTATAAATCATATGATATGTGTTGAGATTTGAATCTACTGCACAGTTTAGATTTGTGTGAATCTATATTTAGCAGCATGGATGTTAACACATATCGACAGGTATTATCGGCCATCGAAAACATTCCCCACCCCCTCTCGTTGAGTGTGTATCCTCTAAGATTTCTCAACTTTTGCGTGACCGACGTGTCCGGTACTCCGGTGCCTATTAGGGTAGGGGGCCAGTATTATTTGAGTTTTGAGATTCGTGCAAAACGTATTTGAATGATTTTAATATTCCAAAAAGTCACGCAAAGTTTGAGATATCTCAGAGAATTAATGCGAATTCTCTCCTTTTGGTCATAACCCAAATGGTATTGTCATCATAATGGTACTGTCATGATGCATAAATATTTTATACTTCGAACAAAGGGTGCTTCTTAGTTTGACGGTTCAATCTATACCTCTCATGAATCTGTTCTCTAAACACTCAGTTAACTTTTTGTGTACTCTAATATACACACTTATTTCCTAATACATACCTAAATATATAACACTTAATAAAGATAGTTAAGTTTTAAGACCTCTAAGCCAAAAAAAAGCCATCAAAAATTATTACATGGTATGGGACGTGGAATAAATATGACCAGGCATGACACTTTTAATCACAATATGATCACAGTATAACTATGTGGTTGCCGTCTTTGACATAAAAAATGTCTTGATCACTATACACATAATACTTGACCAAAGTTACCACATATTTATCCCGACACAGCATAATTAATACTACATGAATTTACTTCCTGCCTCATGGATATAATATATAAGTTTATTATTATTATGCTGGGACAACTCCTTTTAAAAGTTGGGAGGAGAATATTTTTAGTAGTGACATAAAGTTTAACCCAAAAATAAGACAGAAAATATAATATATCTATAGAAAGCGATATATTATTCTGTATTCTTTACAGAGATGTTGTTGTTTCTGTATGTACAAAAGCAAAACAAGGCGAGCAAGCATGGTTCCAGGAATACTTGCTTTTGCATGGCCAAAAAATCAAGTTATGGCCGTTTGCTTTCTTAATTATTCGAAGATTCTCTAACCCTGTATATGTAAATAGTTTTTCGAGCAACACCGAAAAACAAAAACGATATATATGTCTTCCAATGTGACTAAAGAGTTTATGATTTCATGTTGTTTAATTGACAAACAACCATGCATGTCATGCCCAAATCGGATGGTTAATTTCATCTTGTCTTTTCTGCTCAAAATAATTAGTGAGTTTCCTTCACAATCAACTTAACCTTAATTATTATTTTAAAAAACAATTTCCAAAATTAGAATTAATTACTATCAGTATTTCATATAAACTGAAAAAAAAACAATTTCATCCGTCATTTTTTTCATTAAATTTAAATTTCTATCATCATTTTTCATTTAATCGATTATTAACTTTTCATTAAATACTGAATTAACTAAATTTTCATTCTCTAATAAACAATGCAACGGATCGCCTTTTGTATTTTATTTTATTCTTTTTACTGTATAGTCCTTCTGCATTATCGGGTATTAAAATGAATCTATACTTAAAACAGAACTATACCCCATCAATACAGTAGGGGAGGACTTTGCTAATACTTTTAGATGTAAGGTAGGCCAATTTCCCTTTCAATATTTAGGTCTGCCATTAAAAGACTCCAAATTACTTATTGATGATTGGCAATTTTTGATAGATAAAGTAGGGAAAAGACTACAGGGATGGAAAGGTCAGCTTTTATCTTTAGAAGGTAGATTAACTTTGATTAATTCGGTATTATCGGCTATCCGATTATATACCTTATCAATATATAGAGTACCACAAACAATTCTGAAAAGATTAGATACTATTAGAAATAAATTCTTATGGCAAGGTTCCGATCGATCTAGGAAAAAATATGCACTAGTTAAATGGTCAAGGGCGTGTTTAGCTAAATGTAATGGTGATTTAGGTATACTTCATCTTCACGAGATGGACATTTTCTTACTTCTTAAATGGTGGTGGAAATTCCATGATTGCCAATATCATGCCTTATGAAAACTGTCATTTTACACAAATATTATTCTGCCAATACTATGTAATTATCTCCTTTTTGGTCCTCTATTATGAAACTTAATCCCTTAGGTCAAATGAGTGTTTCATACACCCCAGGTACACACTCCTCTTTAGAATTTTGGAATTCCCTATGATCCGGTAATTGTACACTAGCTACTAAGTATCCTCAACTATATAGCATATGCTCTAATATATCAATTTCCATAGATGAAGTAGTCATTTCTCAAGGAGCTGCCATTAAATTTAGGAGAAACATTAGTGGTATGCTACTAGTTAATTGGCAAGACATTCTAGTTTTAATTAGTTCTTCTAGTTTCACTCACAATTCTGATAATATAGCTTCGAGATGGAATAATTCTGGTTTCTATACGGTTAGATCAATTTATAAAATTCTCAACTTTAGAGGTGTTAATGATAATCAATTTGCTGCTGTTTGGGAATTACCTACTCCACCAAAAATTAGAATATTTTTATGGTTACTGTTAAATAACAGAATTATCACTAAAAAAAATTAAGTAAAAGAGGGTGGCCCAGTAATCTCACTTGTCATTTTTGCTCGGAAAGATACTAATCACCTTTTCTTACGATGTCAACAAGCACAGAAAATCTTGTTTTGGCTAGGCAAAAGCCAAGATTTTTTTGCAAATTGGTCCTCCATTTCTGACATCTTTGATTTTGCAGCCCAAATGCAAGACGTGCGACAAAAAGGATTCCTAGTTGTACTCAGCGCTGTGTACTGGACAGTTTGGAAATATAGAAACGATACTTGTTTCCGAGCTTCAACTGGTAAGTCAATTAGGTCTTTAATCTTGCTAATACTTTCTGTTTTTGAATATTGGACAGGCCACATGGACCAAAGGATCAAAGTTGCTGCTGCTGAGTGGATGCCGATTGATATCGATGCCATACCACTGACTATATGGGACCCTGACGTTCATCAACCGGTACAGTACCCAAGTGATGGTGGTGTCGCTGATCGTGGACCACCTCTCCTGCTAGGATACTCAGAGGGTTCATCAACCAGTGGATGAAGAAGACCTTTTCTTGTTATAATTCAGATTTTAGATGTTATCTTAGCACCATGTTTGGTGACTTATCTCTAGGGTTGTTATTTTCCATAACAGTTTTTTGGTGGTTACTTAAGCGTCGAGCTTTTGTGTTTTGCTCGTTATTAGAACCTGTTTTGGAGTTATTTTTGGTTTCTTACTGGATGAATTTTTGATGCTTGTAAATTAACTCTATTTCCTAATGGAATGGGCCGTCCCTGCCTTTTTATCAAAAAAAAAAAAAAATTGTATAGTCCTTCTGTGAACAAATTTCTCAATTGCAAAATGATAAAAATAAACCAATATTTTGCAATATTGGTTGCCAAAACTGAAGAATTATACAACGGATATTGGCATTAACTAGGACAAAGGAATCTAGATTTTATATTAATTAGATATTTTCAGATAACTTATGAGCAGCTCCCCACTGTCGCAACGGGTCTGATCCTAAAGTAACTCAATTTTTGGATTTTGGATCGAGACCGTCCGATTCGAATATGTCGCTCGGAATTGTCTCGGAATTCGAATTTATTCTCAAATTGTGTGCGCTCCAGATCCGAATGAATTGTCTCAGTTCAACTCGAACAGTCCCGATTTAAAACCTAAAAATTGAGTTATTTCATTGGATCTGAATTCCCGTCGCAACTGTGTTCGGTTTACTGTTTGGTTTTGTCTTTTACTTGAGATTTGTATAAATCTATGAAAAAAATTCAGTAAATTGTGATAGAGAGAAGCTTGCAGAATTTTTTTATTATAGAAATTATTGTAAAATAATACAGACTATTAGATAGATTGCATTCATATTTTATTCTATGGAAAAAACAGAAGAAGAAAAAAGATGAAAAAAATTCAATTATTTTGGAAACCTATGGATCACCCATTACCACACTATAGAAAATCTATATCTTGACAAATCAAATTCCTTTTTAAGTAAGATTGCTAGTAAGGTTGCTCTTTCTTATTTTCATTCTTCTTTCCTTTCTTCTTTTCTCAGTGGATTGTTCAAGATTGGGCATATACCCTATCCTGGATTTTGAATTTTTTTATAAATTCATATTATTGAGTTGTTGCTCTACTTTGGAAAAAATGTCGACCTACTATGTGAAGTCCAAATTTCCCAATGCATGATGCAATTTGTAGTTTTTGAATTTGACTTTAATATTTTGATGAAATTTTAATTGTTAATATCTTTATCTAGTCCTGACTTAGATCTTTGTTACACCACTATCTTCTCCAGCTAGACTATTCATGAGTCATGAGTGTGATCCTATAAAAACTGGATTTTTTTTCTCATTCCTTTAAGATTTTCTGAATTGAAAAAAAAAATTAAGAATTAGTCTTTAGTCTAGTGATAAGACAATATCCTCTCTGTGTGAGAAGTTGCAGGGGCGGATCCAGGATTTTCGTCAGGAGGGGGGGCAAAAATTTATAAAATCGGGTTCAAATCCATTAACTAATTAAGTACTTGATAAAAAATAATGCTTTAATCTATACTTTTGCAATGCTCTAACTTGTAATTCTGATATTTTAATTTATAATTCTAATTATTAATCATAATTGAAGAAATTTATTTTAATTTAACTCTAAATTTAACCCGAACAACAAATCAAACATCCAGCGGGGGGCAAAAAATTTCCAGAGAGGGGCAGAGTTGATCGAAATGTCCCGACTTGCACTAAAACGCAAAATCCAGGGGCCCCCTGGTTGCACTTGGGCCGTCCCTGAGAGGTTACAGATTTAAAATCTGAATAATAAATTGTTTTTTTGTGAATTTTATATATAATTGGATGACTGGATCTTCATTCATTATTTAAAAAAAATTCTAATTCTTTCTACGAAATCATTACATTATTTTATAATAATTTATATTATAAAAATTTCTGAGAAGCATGGACCGGGAACTACGTTAGCTGTCGTCATGGAAAGACATTTATAAACTAATAAGGCGAGTGTGTATATATATAATGTTAGAAAGTAGAAACTAAGATTGAATCGGTCATGTTTGGTTGTGGAGTAAGAGATGGAGTAAACATTTTACTCCATACTTAAGGAGTCAAATAAGAAGTAAAATAGAAGTAAGAGATGACTTAATCCGGAGTAACTTACTCTATCTATCTAGATGGATTAACTTACTTCACACTTACTCCACTTGTATGATTCACTGTCATAAAAAGAAATATATTTTCCAATATTTTACTCTATCAAGTAAATTAATTTAAGTCATGACTTCAATTATCAAACAAAATATAAAATACAAGAAGTAATATGGAGTAACCAATTTAATTCTTATTAATTTTAATCCACAACCAAACATGGCCGAAATGATGAATCTGGATGGCACAGGCTAGGGATAACAAAATCAACAATTTAATGCCTCTAGAAGTGGACCTTATCTTGGTCAGAGGCAACCTGTCTCGTCCGTACAATTACCCATTCGGCCATTCCTGGCCGAATTCGCATCGTCTGAGATATCTCAAACTTTGCGTGACTTTAGGAAAAATCTTAACCATTTAAAATAGTTTTGCACGAATCTTAAAGTGAAAATAATACTGGCCCCTGCGCTATCCCCGAATAGGCACCGAACACGTCAGTCACGCAAAATTTGAGATATCTCAGAGGATACGCACTCTGGCTTCCTGGCCTATCATTTATCTAAATATCTTCCCGGAGGGGGCCTTCCCAGTTGACAAATTTGCTCTCATCAACTTATCATATGTGCACGGATATTATATATTATATATAAGGCTAGTTCTTTGTTTCATTTGTTATGTATATCATTAATTTCCTTTCATTATTGCGCTTGTCGCAAACCCTGCGTGGCGAAATACCGTTCAGCGGAAATTGTTTTGATGGCAATGCATATATGATATATCATTGGCACCTCATCAGTCATCATAAACAGTGCGCAACTATTGAATTTCCGGACGTCTGATCTGACAGGAGGATTCTGCCTTTAATAAATATGATTTTTTGGGGAAAATTTTATAAATATAAGGATTGATCATTGATGTCTGTATAATTTATTAATATGATAGATATATTTCGTTGATTTTTTTTTTTTAAATGACATAATAATTAAAATTTTCAAGGAGACTGGACAAAGCAAATGAAGGTACGTACGCAATTACATAGCACTAGAGAAGTGAAAACATGTGTAGCTAGGCCAATTGAACATTTGTTATGCTATGTTTATTGCACATTAAATGCTTTATAACATCCATAATTAATATACAATTACATACTATTTTATTATTTGTATATTTATTTTATAGGATAATGAATACGAAATAGCATGTATCTGTATTTTGTGGCGTAACTTAGTACACATTCTATATTTACTTTTTTAGACACGTAAGGTACAAATTAGGTAAAATTACCCACTATAAATATATATATAATAACGGATGCATTATTTACCAATATAAAAAAGCAAAATTATAGATAAATGTAAATATTTATACAAAATAATGAAAATATTAATACTGCTTAAAGATTAGTACATCATTGATCGAGCAAATTAAAAAAATTAATTATTTTATTTTATATGCATGTAACTTTTCATGCAAAATTTGGCCAGTTTCCTGCAAGCTGCTTTTACAAAAAAAAATCCATTAGGAATTATTTTTGTTAATATAATTATAATTATGTAAAACAAAATACTGATCAATCAATACCTCGATATTAAACTTTTAATGAATCTTAATTTTGTTATTTTCTTCTGAAGATTTCTAGAAGGATATATACTAAAATATTTAAGTTGTGCTATACTTTTAGAGGAGGGATCAAGTTACAACAAATTGAAGTTACAACAAAGTTACAATAACTATTTTTTCATTTTTAAAGTCCAAATCGTCGATTCAAACTGTTCAACGTGATTATCTAAATAGAATGAGCTTCCAGATCAAATTTTATATTTTTTTTAATTTGTTTACTATTTACTATTTATTAAGTATTTTATAAAAACTAGTCAAATTCAGACAATTGAATTTTGTACCCATCTTAATAAATAGTAAAAAAAATTCAAAAAAATGTAAAATTTGATCTGGAAGCACATTTTATTTAGATAATCATGTTAAACTGTTTGGATCGATGATTTGGACTTTGAAAATGAAAAAAACTGTCGTTGTAACTTTGTTGTAACTCAAATTTGTTGTAACTTGATCCCTCCTCATATTTTTATTATGTTTTTAAATTCTTACTAGAGTTAACTTAGCCAAGAGACTGAAAGATTCAGCTGACTGACTTTTCTTTGAACAACTTGAGAGTGCCAATCACTTATTTATTTGATGTAGTTATGTTCAACTCATTTGAGAATGAATTTCCAATTATAATGAATTCACTTTTTACTTGTGCATTCATTAAGGATTTATGACTTATTGATGTCCTTATATCCTTTAAAGATAAGCTTTTAGTGGAATTACTTAGAGAAGTTGTTCTTTGGACAATTTGGCTAGAACGAATCAAGTTTGTTTTCAAGGGACTACTACTGTCCCTACAAAAACTTTAAGATCTCATATTATTGTCTTAGCTTCTTTTTAGTTTATGTCTAAAGATAATGATTCTTATTTAAATTTGAGTTATATTCTACCTTCTGACATTAAGGGTTTGTCAGACCAACTCCAAGCCATGTCAATGGCCACAGCAATGGAGGTTATGGTGAACATGACAGAGGTAGAAGAGTACAAGAAGAATTTTTTGGAGACTTCTCAGAAGGCTTTTGGACATGGCAGTCACTAAAATCAAATGTTTGGAGGCACTTGGACTGAGGACAACTTTGTTAATTGGGATATACTTGATAATTAGTCTTTATGTTGTTATGTTGTTATGTTGTTACTTGTTGTTTTGTTGCATGTTTTTGTTGACTGTTATGCAAGGTGATATTTACATGCTTTTGTAGGACCAAATATTTTGCAACTAAATAGATGCAAGGTTAGTTTTGCTCTTAGTATGTATTTTATGTACAAGTCAGGTCAGTACTGATTTCAATATGAAATCGACGGATAAAATCCACAGCTTTTAAAAAAAAATTGTAACTTATCCCTTGGATCTCATAACAAAGATATTAAATTGGAATCCGTACACATGGATTCCAAGGAGCCGAAATTTTTATTTATACCATATTAAAAAATAAATAAATCAAAACATCACTTTTTCTGTGAAATTATATTTGTGTCATGCACGTCCGCCATTCAAGACTACGGACTATTTGCAATTCTGCCAATTAAAAAAATATTATTTAAAATTTTAAATAATATTATACTCCGAGATCATCAGTAGAAATGACTGTGTCGGAAGGCTCAGCTCTCTAGGAGGATCACTGGAGTGTCTCCGTACCTCAGCACGGCCGAGCCTCTCCTGTTGTCGGCATCTCTCTAGGAGGACGTCGAAGATGCATCGGGGTCAAGGTCTGAAGTCCGCGTACTCCACCCCTGTCACAGGCTCCCCAACTATAGTCATACCCCACAGATAGTTGACATCCTGTAGAGTGACCGTCATCTTGACATGGAGGAGGTGGAAAGTATGAGTCTCTGGATGCTACCGCTAGATGAGGCCTGTACATAGCCCTCATTGTGTATTTGCTAATACATACTTTTTGCATGTAGGTAAGGATTAGAGAAGCTAATGATTTGATTGATAACAGAGATAGGTGAGAAGGGAATAGTGTCATATCAGTTCACATATAACTTTCTGATCAATGGGTATTGCTGCTGAGGGATTGCCCATCTGGGCTAATTGGTATAGCCTCATCGCCCGCAGTGTCCCACCGAACTCGGGCCAATAATGGAGCAACATACGATTGTGGCGAACCGTAGTCGCATCGACACCCTGCATTTAATAAAAAAAATCGACAATGTAAATTTAATTTACTGATAAGATGATAAAAAATTGATATTTAATTTCGATAAAAATTTAGAACATACCCGTGCAACAGCATCACTGATGGAATGCTCGGCGTTAGGGTACCACAGAAAATCACTGACCCTGTCAGTGCGACTTCGGATACCCGGAATATCTGTCAATGCCCGGTCGACATACTGGGACATCTCGAAAGGAGTGGGTATGGGTTCATCATGTCTGGTGCGACTAGAGGATGCCCCACCCCTACTCGATGATGGTATGTCTCTACCGGATGCCATGCTATACTAGTAAAAAAAAACTACAATTAATTTTTCAACCATTCTAATTTGGTAATTACTTAATTTGGTAATTTTCTAATTTTGTATTTTCCTAATTTTATATTTTCCTAATTTAGTATTTTCCTAATTTGGGAAATTTTTAAATTTGGTATTTTTCTAAATTTGGTGATTTTCTAATTTTGTAATTCCCTAAATCGGTCAATTGTTGGTAATTTGATAATTTACTAATTTGATCAATTCTTGGTAATAACAATAATAAAATCTAAATCCTAAACCCTAAATCCTAAACCCTAAACCCTAAATTCTAAATCCTAAATCCTAAACTCTAAATCCTAAATCCTAAAGTCTAGACTAAACATTTATCCCATGTTTGGTTGTGGACTAAAGCTAAGGAGGCCTAAATTGATTATTCCAACTTAGGCCGGTCTAAGTTATTCATGTTTGGTCGAGGTCTAAAGTTAGATCATGGCTTAAGTTATTCCTTGTTTGGTTAGAATTGGTGGACTAAAGTACGGGAAGCCTAAATTAGTTAATTATTAATAATTAGATAATATTAAAATATTAATAATAACTATAATATATTATAATTATTATTTAATATATTAAACATATAAAAAATTAATTATATAATTATCTATTAATAATAAGAAACTAATTATATAATATTAATATATTATTAATAACTATAATATATTAATTTTATTATAATAATTATTTAATATGTTAACAATATAAGACATTAATTATATAATTATATATTAATAATAAGATACTCATTATATAATATAATAATAATAATAATAATAATAATAAGTTAATATATTAATAGTATATGATATTAATTATATAATTATATATTTTTAATAAGTTAATATATTAATAATTATATATTTTTAACAAGATACTAAATAGATAATAATAGTATAATAATTATTTAATATATTAACAATATAAAATATTATTTATATAATTATATTAATAATAATGATAATAAGATATTAATTATATAATATTAATATATTAATAACTGTATTATATTATAATATTATTATAATTATTATTTAATATATTATCAATATAACATATTAATTATATAATAATATATTAATAAAAATATACTAATTATATAATAATATTATAGAAAATATTTAGTATATTAAAAATATAAGATATTATGTAATGATATATTAATAATAGTTATTGATAATAAGATACTAATTATATAATATTAATATATTAATAATAATTACATATATTATAATATTATTATAATAATTATTTAATATATTAACAATAAAATATATTAGAGGAGGGATCCAATTACACTCTTTTTTTTTGACACATCATGACATTGTTTTTTTTATAGGTTAATTTTGCGATTTCAAAATCCAAATAGTCGATCCAAACCGTTCAACATGATTGATATACTAAAATGTGCTTGGAGATCAAATTTTACATTTTTTTGAATTTTTTTACTATTTATTAAGATGGTTACAAAATCGCTGTTTTTCAATGGTCCGAAAAAACGATTGTGTAACCATCTTAATAAATAGTAAAAAAATTCAAAAAAATATAAAATTTGATCTCCAAGCACATTTTAGTATATCAATCATGTTGAACAGTTTGGATCGACTATTTGAACTTTGAAAATAGTAGGTGTCAAAATGTGTCAAAAAAAAAAGGGTGTAACTTGATCCCTCCTCAATATATTAACTATATAATTATAAATGAATAATAATTATTAATAAAAATACTATTTATATAATATTATTATAATAATTATTTGATATATTAACAATATAAGTTATTAATTAAATAATTATATACTACTAATAATAATTAATAATATAACTAATTATATACTAATAATATATTATTATAATCATTAGACCACGACGTGGAATAAAATTAAATCTTCATATGAGGTGGCTTAATTTAGGCCGGCCTAAAGATCGGCTTATTCCATCTTAGTCCGACTCAATTAATACTCGTTTGGTGGAATAACGAGGCCTAAACTCCTTATTCCACCCTTTAGGTCACAACCAAACATAAGGTTAAAGAATAAAGAAGAAGAAAACTTACAATTACTCGCAGAGCTTGAGTCATAAAATGGAATGTAAAAAAATCTCACCACCCCGGTCTTCTTATATAGGGCCATGTCCACAGTTTTAAATGGCGGACATGGTGTCCGCCAATCAAAACTGCGGACCCTATATTGTGTTCGCTGTTTTGTTTGGCGGAATTGCCCAAATAAGTCTGCAGTTTTGATTGGCGGACATGACAAAAATATAATTCACAGAAAAAAGTGGTGTTTTGGTTTATTTTTTATTTTTTTAATATGGTATAAATAAAAATTTCAGTTCCATGGAGTGCAACAGATGAATGTTTGATGAAATTTGTACAGCTCGAGGGTCCTTTGCGTGAGAGAACAGTGAACCCATATCAAACATTATTGTGAAGTTAATGGAAAACTTTTGTGTTTTCAATTTAAGAAAGATTAGAAGTATTTTTTTATTCTACTCAAAAGTCAAAAGATGCTTATATGGAGGGCATTTTCCAAATAATTTATGAAATAATCAACGCAATTAAAAAAATCATAACCTACATCATTTTTTTTTATGTATGTCTAAAAGATTATGACATTTTAACTATGATTTAATCATTATCAAGAGTTTACAAAAAAATATTGATGGGATAATTTCTGGACATTGAATTTTAGGCTTACTAATTCACACAAAAAACAAATAAAAAAGGAATTCTTTGTTTTTATACATGTAGAGAAAATAATATATATCGCATCTAACAGCTTTATTTTCCTATACAATTTTTAGAATTTTTGTTATAAAATAATTTTAAAATGAAGGGAGAATGAAAGAAAATATAAATAGAGGGATCCCCATCCCCCCCCCCCCCCCCCCCCCCCCACCGAGTAGGGGTGAAAACGGGTCGGATATTATCCGTCCGGATCCGGATTTTTGCGGATTCGGATACGGATATTATTATTCGAATACGAATACAAATTCAGTATCAATTTTAGAATCGGATATAAATACGGATACAGATTCGGATAATTATCCGTATTTGAATATTTAGTTTTTTCGGATATCCGTTTTTTTGGGTTACCTATTTTGTTGTTTTTCGGTATACTGGGCTTGATTGGTCATGGGGTAAACTTGAAGGGTCTGACAGGGTTCATCCTTTTTGCTAAATTTGTATTCTTTTAAATGTGTATCAAGGCCTGCTACCGTGATCCCAGTATACACAATATTTTTAATCGATATTCTAAGTGAGTAAGTTGATATGCTAAGATGATTGATGTGCTAAGTTTTACTTCTTTTTTTAACTGAAAAAGATGAAAAAATAATTTGTTATATAATATTAATTTTGTTGTAATATCCGAATTAGGAATTTGATTGATATCCGTATTCGTATTTGTATTCGACTAATATCCGATCCGCGTATTCGATTAATATCCGATCCGTATTCGTATCCGATTAATATCTGATTCATATCCGTATCCAAAAATAAAAAATTGATACGAATATAGTTTTATCACTATCCGATCCGTATTCGATCCGTTTCCATCGCTACCCCCGGGGCAACCTCAAAATTACATATTTTGATCTGCCGAATTATACAGAAAAATACCAAAGTTGATTGGAAATAATTTCTTTGTATCGTTTAATTTTACTAAAAATACTGAATTGTCAGATCTTGTTGTCGGTACTCCCATCTCATAAGTTATAATTTTTTGCTGTTTTTTCTTCTCTCTTGTTTGAGCAGAAAATAAAAGAAAGCCCTCAATTAGTGGGACCCACATAAGAAAAAAATAATTTCATGTGCAAATAATAAATATCAAACTCCTAGTTCCTATGCACTTCACAAGATTAATACATGTAACGGGTCACAATCATATTATATAGATGACTCACCATATGAATAAATAAATAGTTGTAGCTAAAAAAAACCATAATATTGGCAGCAATGGATTTGCACGTCTCAGTAACCGTTAAAAATATACATCGCTATTTCATTCTTTCTGATGTCATTCCTTTCAATCAAACAACCAAATACAAACTTGAGAAAATTTAATGACAGAAATTTATTTGTAGTATTTATTAAAAAAATATTTCATATTTTTGCACATCAAACACCAGAGCCAACGATTTTGGAAACAAAATATTACATATATGGCAGGGAAACAAGAAATGCAAAGTGTATCCCCTATTAGCTGTCTCTTGGATAAAATATTGAGGTAGATAATAACATATAAATGCAGGACATGGGCATGCAGTTAGGCTCAACCTCCTCATCCATTTGGATCATTTCTCAAACATATATAGCCTCAATTCATTCCAACCAAATAATAAAACTAAAATATCCTCAACGAATCTTTTCTTTTTCTTAGTTATGAGGAACATACAGGCTGTACTTTGTACGAATACCTCTTCTTTGGTAGATTTTTCTTTTCTTTTTTTTGAATAACGAAGAAGACTCATAAATCTCTCATCATGAAAAAAAATAGTAGTCCGATTTCTGTATATTTTGATATATTAATGAAGTGTTTACTAAAATTTACCAAAGAAGACTCCTAAATCTCTCAATTCATTTTCTTTTTTACTTGTGTTAATTGTTATTCTTCCTTAGATTCTATCTTCTTTGGACGATTTTGATAAAAGTAGCATATGATATTGTGAGTCCCAATTTCAAGAAAAATATTCTTTAGATATATCGGACTACACTTTCAAAAAATGGGATTTTGTCTGGTGTTCCATGTACATGACGTCTCATACTTTTTTTTTTATTGTTAACAAAATCAGCCCTGCCAGAAAAATAAATAATAAATTTGATTGTTTGTCTTTCAGATCTGGTCATCTGGGCGTATTTGTTTGCCACAGAGATAAATTATAAGAGGGGAAGGAATTCGACCAAGTCCCCAGATTTTAGAGTGCGACAAAAAAACACTTTACTATCTGTTTCTAAAGGACTCTGTATCATCATCAACGGTATCTCAAATTTTGATAGTTCAGATTCCAGTAACTCAAAATTCGAGTTACGATGATAAAGTTGCCCAAGGCATTTCCTCAAAAAAATATATATATATATACGATGATAAAGTTTCGTCATAAAGCAAATCAACGGATCCGTGAATTGAAATTAGGTTTCAGAATTTCAGGGAATAAAGATTTTCAACATTTCTCACATTTTCGAAACGGGCCAGCTTTGTAAACTTCTTCTAGTAAGCACTAAGCGGTCCAATTTTTTATTTATGCAGAGGAAACCCCGTCCAGTTTAAATCCGTGAGCCTGGTTTTGCAAAATTGGTACCCATAACGGGAGGCCCATATATGAAGCCCATCTCAAAATATTCAGATTTGAAAATGTTTCAAGTTTTCAACTGAAACTTTTGAATTTTCTGAATATGAATAATTTTATTTTAATCTATCAGATCAACTAATTGTCTAATTATAAGCACCAGTCAATGTCATGTTAAATTATGTAGCGATTTCTATGTTTATATCATTTAAATATCATATCATATTACCAAGTTATTTTATATTTATATTTTTGGGCCGAAAACCTGGTATTGCTCCCTATCTGAATACTGCTCATATCTCACAATATGAAAATGATTCTGACATGGAGGCCCAAAGAGAAGAGAAGCGATTTCCTTTGTGATTGGGATCTGGATTTTTGAGTTTGGATTTAGACTGTCGACTTAGAATTCGGACCAATTCGGAACGCACGGGTAAGGGTGTTCAACCGGTCGGTTCCGTTCAAACCGAACTAAAAAAATCAAACCAAATTTTTTTTTTGTTTTTAAAAATCCAACCAAACTGACCGAATTAAAATAGCAAACCGAATTAAAATCGAACCGATTAAACCGATTTAAACTTCGGTTTGTTCGGTTAAACCGAATAAAGGAATAAATAAATGGTTTGGTTGAACCGAAAATAAATGGTCTCAAACTATTAATAAATGGTTTGTTCGGTTGAACCAAATAGAGGAATAAAAATCAAAACACGTAGATTCAAAACCGAAAATGAACCAAAATAATACACGAAGTCTCAAACTATTAATAAAATCGGTCGGTTCGGTTTATTCGGTTTTAAGAATTCAAAACCGAACCGAACCATTTAAACTGAACTATTTCATAAAATCAACCGAACCGAACTATTTAAACCGAAATTTTCCGGTTCGGTTTAAAACTAAATAAACCGAACCATTTGAACACCCCTACGCACGGGCTCCTATAATTTTTGGGGATTTTTTTTAAATATAACCAATTGTAAATATTTTAACAAAACAAGCATCATTAATTTAGTTTTTATAAAAGAAAACTTTGTTGATCCGCATAATCAGTGGAGGCACAAATTGCATATTAGCGAAGCTATTTACTATTGATTATTGTGGTCAGATTATATAGATGGATCATAAAATAGTTTCACCAATTCAGCGAATCAGTACAAACATCTTTATGCCTCCACCGATTTGCAAGATAGGTGCAGTCTTTTTTTATATCTAAATTAACGATATTTGTTTTGTTAAAAATATTAAATTTGGTTTTATTTTAAAAAAAAAAAAAACTAATACATGCACCGGGGAATTCGAATCCTCTGAGATATCTCAAACTTTGCGTGACTTTTTGGAATATCTGAATCATTCAAATACGTTCTGCACGAATCTCAAAGCTCAAATAATACTGGCCCCCTACGTTTCCCCGAATAGACACCGGACACGTCGGTCACGCAAAAATTGAGATATCTTAGAGGATACTGACTCATGCGCGTATCCTCTGAGATATCTCAATTTTTGCGTGACCGACGTGTCCGGTGCCTATTCGGAGGAATGTAGGGGGCCAGTATTATTTGAGCTTTGAGATTCGTGCAGAACTTATTTGAACGGTTGAGATATTCCAAAAAGTCACGCAAAGTTTGAGATTTCTAGAGGATGCGAATTCCTCGTGCAGAGGGAATCCAAACCGATTAACTCGGTTGGTGTCCCTCCAATTGATTACAGATTCAGATAGTCCTGTGCACTTCTGAGCAACAGATCATTAAGATCCTCCGTTCTGTATCTGGAATGAACGGACTTGATCTCGTTATTACTTTTACAGTACTGCCAGGAGGGTATTTAAAATTTGCCGGTTGCCCACAAGTAAAAAAGGGTAATTTCGTAATTTCGTTATCTCCCAACTCACTCGGTCTTGTCGGAGACTCCTCTCCTTGAACGGCCCTTGAGCGGGCTTTTCAAATCGCAAGTCGCAGCACAGTGGCACTATCGTAATTTTCTCGCTTTGAGGCGACCGCAATGCATTGGAGCTCAGTCGCCGCTAATGGAAAGGAAGTCTGAGCTTCCTCCGGCGACCATCGCCCCGCCCTCAGTTTCCGCCTCCTGTCGTACGATCGTTTCCGGCGATCCCAACTTGACCTCGGCCTCCACCTCCTCCAATTCCTCTACCTCTCTCTCTCCCTCTGATCCCTTTCGCCACTTACACGCTGCTCTCAAGCGTCACAAACCCGCTGGTTAGTAGTAGTACCCATTTTGATTCATTTGTGGTGCTCCTTCTTCACCTCCTTTGTCACTAATTTGTACAGATAACAGCCTAGGGTTTATAATCATTTGCTCAATCATTTGTATGGTTATCACAGGGTTTCCTTTTTGAGGAAGCGAAATCAGTTATCATTTCTAGGGTTTAGAGTCAGTTAGTCTTTTCAGTGTGTTTGTTGGAAATTGCCTGTAAGTCCCTAGTTAAACTAGAAATTGAATTGCTTAGTTGTCATTTTCATCTGTTTTGAGCTTTTTCAGTGAAAGGTGGGACTGAAATCCATGTACAATGTGAGAAAACATTATTCAATTCAATATATAATAGCGATGCATATTATTTCTGAAGTGTCAGGTACAATGCAATCAACTTTACCAAGGGCGAGGCGTGTGGTGGTTTCTCGACCATTAAAAGTTACCACTTCAAAACCTTCTGTTACCACGAAAACCCAAGATACAGTGACATCTCGCCTGAAAGATAAGAAGCCATCTAATTTGGGTCCCACTGCCCCAAATAGAAAAGCAGGGATCAAACAGGAAGATGTTTCTTTGACTAAAGCACCAGATAAAGAAACTGAGCCTCAGTGTGGGGGCGATGAGATGTTGGTTGACTCTAATACAATCGAAAACAAAACAGATGTTGGTGACTCCAGATTGGTTTCCCCACATGTCTCGTTTGATGATTGTTTTAAGAAAGACCCGGTTTATTTAGTTGACGATGTACCTCGGAGTATGTATTATTCATACCTATTTGTTCATTTGCTCATTTATTTCTCAATGTCCTTGTAGTTGTTGAATTGCGAAGCTTCTTCACATATCTAATGTATATATCATTAATATATTTATTCATTGATGCAGGTAATATACCGAAGCCTAATGCCGAAAAGCAAGTCGACAACATATCCTCGAATATGCACAACCTTGCATTGTCAGGAAGAGGAGATCCAAATCAGAAACCCCCGAATCTCATAACAAAAATTGAGGCTTCTATCACAACCCAAAAACAGGAAGAGCATACCCAAACTCAAAACAATAACCAAATCAACCCAGCAACCCAATGCTCAGCCATGCACTCCTCTTGCATCACGAAAGTATCTGTCCATCCAGTACAATCCTGTCTGAACAGCATAGTGAATTCAGAAAACATTCCTGATGGCGGCAAGGAGACAAAACAAGTCTCCGTACCATCTCAAGTGTCAACAACCGAAAAAGGGGACAAGAAAAGGGATAAAGAAAAGGCCTCGAAGAAAAAGGGGTATGACCCAGATGTGTTTTTTAAGGTCAATGGTAAATTGTACCAGAAGCTTGGTAAAATTGGTTCAGGAGGCAGTAGTGAGGTGCACAAGGTTATATCCCTTGATTGTACCATATACGCCATGAAAAAGATCAAACTCAAGGGTCGGGATTATCCCACTGCACTTGGGTTTTGCCAGGAGATTGAGTATTTAAATAGGCTCAAGGGGAAGAGCAACATCATACAACTCATAGATTATGAGGTATGACGTCTATTCCTCATAAGAAATATATCTCTTCTTTCAGTTTTTCTTTTCTTTTTTACACTAAAGAAAGTGCCCTCCAAAAATTGTACCACTTGCTTCATAAAAACCATATAGAAGTAATCCAGATGTCTTAGTTATCCCTCTAATTCAATTGCAAGATTAGAAAGCAAGAAAAAAGGAGTCAAAAGATCAAGCCATGGCCTCACCCCTGAGATTATGTATATATGTTCCTAAAATAAAAGAGAAAGAGCAAGGCCAATGCAATAAGAGAGAAAACTTAACAGTCCTTGAATTTATTCTAGCTGCACCTGATACCAACTCATCTCCATACTCAACAAAGCTCTCCTTCTTTCACAAATAACAATTCAATCCCCACCAGAAAAGCACCATAGAATAAAAGACTGCATCCAGCAATTATCATCAATCATAAATAATTAGTAAGATAAAAATCCCCACATACCTGAGAAAAGCTCTTAATGGAAGGATAATGTAAACTGTACTCTATAGCCGCTAAAGTTCCTCCTGTACATCAATCTCTTCTGGCTCCCTATCTTCACTATGATCACATCTAACTATTCATAGTAGCCATCTTATCAGGCTCATTAATTAACCCCGTTCCCTACTTTTTTGTTGAAGTTGCAAACCTCTGTCCAAAAAAGAGCCGACTGCTTTGTTAACGGTCCCTCGGTGCAGTTGTCACCTGGGGGTTGAAAGAAGCAGAATTTCTATTGGCTCCAAATGCATACATGGTTATTTGTACCATAATTGTTCATTTCACTATTTTCCATGTTAAATTAGACACCATATTTGTCCTGTTGTATAGTTTACCATGGTGGATGTCTGGGACTAGTCCTATGTTGGCCCCTTGTACAGTTACTACTCTGTTACTGATTTTCCAATATGTAATAGCCTTCCTCTAAGACCTTTCCAACCAAACAAAAATTTGTGCCGGCACAATATTCTGGTTAAATTACTATGTTAAAGCAACAATCAGAAGTGTAATTATAGTTGCTACATAATCATAATGCAAGCATTACTGATACGATAATAGTTACTAGAGTTACTTTTGTTTACAGATCACAGATAAAAGTCTATTGCTTCTAGAAAGTTCAGTTAAAATGAAAGAAGGAAGAATAAGAGAGGATCATTACATATACATGGTGCTAGAGTATGGAGAGATAGACCTCGCACATATGGTCTCCCAAAAATGGAGAGAATCAAATAAAACTACCATGTGCATAGATGAGAATTGGCTTAGGTTTTACTGGAAGGTAACTAGTCTTTTACTCTTTTAGTTATTTTTTTTTTTGGTCAGAATTATGTTTTCCTTCCTCAGTTTTTGGTGTGACTATATGATATCACTTTTCCTTCAGGTTAACGCTAAATGAAATATGTCAGCATCCTATTTGGTGGAATTATAAATAATTTATTGGGCAAAAATGACACATCATCACCACAAAATGAAATATTGTACCTACCCTTACTGTGAAACTTGCATTTGCTTATCTTTAATGCTCCCAATAATGTGTTCCCAAGGGACCCAAACTGCCCTCCTTATCCTTCACTGTCTCTGTGAAGTAGCAGTTTATTCTCAACTCTTTAATTTGTTTTTACTATTATTTATTTGAGATTGAAGAAGGGGATTCCTGCTGTATATTTATGTTTTCAAATTTAGATGGTTTATATAGATGTCGAACAGCATATTTTTTTGAGGTTTTGTTGGAGCATAAATGTGATTGACACTGGAATTATTGTCTGTACATACTTTCTGCAATACCATCTTCATTGTGCAAAACTGAATAACTCGTTATAACTAATTTTTGGTGCAGCAAATGCTTGATGCAGTAAATACAATTCATGAAGAGAGGATAGTGCACTCGGATTTGAAGCCGGCCAACTTTTTACTGGTGCGTGGTTCCCTGAAGCTGATTGATTTTGGCATTGCTAAGGCCATCATGAATGACACCACTAACATCCAGCGTGATGCACAGGTTTAAATCTGTTGGAAGTTCTTTTTTTTTTACTTGTTTATTTTTGTTGGCCTAAAACATGTTATCACGATGAATAAGGCAAAAGAAGAAACAAAATTAGGGATTCTAGTGCCATACTGGTACTTATACCTGAATGTGTGGTAGACAAGCCACTCTTGAGCAGTAGACATGTACACAGTACAGTTCTTTGGGATTCATGGGTGTTTTGTAATATATTTGATGCATGGGGCCCTATACTGTTAAAGGGTTAAGGGGAAGGGTTTACTGATAATTTTTTTAATCAGCACTGTTTCATACTGATAAAGCACTACCCTTGCTTTGGCAAGTAATTTAACTATCAGTATATTTTATTCATGCTTAAATAAAGGTCGGCACACTCAACTACATGTCACCAGAAGCATTTCAATGCAACGAAGAAGACGCGAATGGCAACACTATTAAATGCGGCCGTCCCTCTGACATATGGTCCCTTGGTTGCATCTTGTATCAAATGGTATATGGTAAAACCCCATTTGCCGACTACAACACCTTCTGGGCCAAATTCAAAGTGGTCACCAATAGAAATCACCAGATATCATACCCACCAGTACCAAACCCCTGGCTTATTGACCTCATGAAACGGTGCCTGGCATGGAACCGCAATGACAGGTGGCGCATTTCTCAACTTTTGGAGCACCCGTTTTTGGTGCCTCCTGTTATCCCTGTTGAGGTTGCAAGTTCTCAACTGGTTTTACTGGAGAAGATCAGGCTGTACTGGAACCATCCCAATGTTGCAAAATCGTTCACTCAACTTGGTGAGGTGATTGCTAAGGTTGAAGAGGAAGAGCAAGAGCAAAGAATTGTGCCAAATGTAGATACCATGCAAAAAATGTAGGTGAAATCAGGTAAGTAGCTAGCCTTTTGACTTGTACTAACCAGAAACCTGCTGTATATATCTAGAATTTTCAGTGTTCCTGTCCCGAAGCAATTTCTGGTTTCCAAAACAACTGTGATATTTTTGTATTTTTGTTAGCAGAATTTGCTTGTTTCAGCTGTATGTGAAATTACATGTTGTGTTACATAGAAACTTCTAGATAGATCTTATCTGTGAGATGCGCGTCAAACCAGCAGCGTGCTGTTTGCATAAAACATGGCATATTTTATTCTTAGCTTGGCATTATAGTGATAAGAAAGCCTTGCTGCATGGGTAGATTGTAATTTGTTTCAGATTGCATACCTAGGAGATTGTTGCATCAGGCAATATCTAAAGCTCAATTACTTTAGTGAGTTTGCTATTGTTTCTCTTTGATTAAAAGTTATTTTCCTGTAAAATCTTAATTTTCTGTTGATCTATCAAAAGTTGTGTGACTGCCTATGGAAATTCTCATCGCAATGATCTTGTACAACTGTATCGTACCAGTCATTCCTCCTGAGGCTGCAATATCAATTTATCTGAACAATTATACAACCATCAAATATGTAGCCACAATTAAAATCAGAGTTGTATTTACTATTGCTTTTTCACCTGTGATCAAATCCAACTTTTTTTCTAACAAATCTGTTTTTCTATTGTATAAAAAAAAATTAAAAACTCCTGCCAATATACGCAGTGCGTAATTGTGTGTGATTTTGTGACCATTTTTGTTGTTTGTGATAATGTCATTTTACTTCTGTTTTTTTTTTCTAAAACGAAACTTGAATCGACCTTTCATAAAAACTCAAAAAAGTCGAATGTCTTTTTTTGATATATATATATTTCTGGTTTCGAGGCCTCTGGGCCTAAAGTAATCGCGAATAGTTTACCTTGAATGGGTTCCCATGTCTGTATTAGTAAGGTCTCCTAGTAGAAGGTTGTGAAATGAATCTGTTATTACTTATTACCCACCAACATAAAATTGAAAAACAATTTCTGATCACCTGTTAGGCTGTTATACAGATTTGAATTTTTAATTTTTTATATTTAACTTTCCGCAATATTAGAACAATTTGTCACAATCCTTTGACACTTGCCACGGTAGGCAAACTTGAATTTACATTTTACCATGGGTTCGTAACCCTGCTGTATTTCATCATTAAAAAATTGAATGCATATCAACGAAAATTGCTCGACTAGAATTTGAAAATAATATCCCATCAGCATGATGAGTTGAATGTTTAAAATCTTATTTTATACTTAAGATAGTTCAAATATATTCAGAAGGCAACAGAATTTAGCAAACTCAGATGTTTAAATTCAAACAAAAATAAAAGTTTGGCCTTTGCCCCTCTTACAAAAGAGAAAATACAATACATTGCCGAATAAACATTAAAACAAACTTAGCTGCACACAAAGGTCTGCATTACCATGGCCATTTTAGATCAACTTTAGAACCCCTTTGAGTCGTTTCTAATTTTCTATATACTGCCATCTTCTGTCGCATTATCGTACTACCAGTACCGGACTACCGGGTAGGAAAGATGCCTTTCTTTCACCCATGACACGAGTTGATGCTAAAATGGCCACAAGAGATCCCTTAATGTCCGTTTTTGTTTTGTGATGAAAATGTCCGTTTTGTTGGCCCCGGTACCCTGCGTTTGGCGTTAGCAATACGGATCCGACTCCGGTGCTTTTCTTAGAGAAAAGCACGGAGCTGCTTTTCCGATCCCAACCATTGAAATTTTTAAATTTGCGTATCTCGATAAAGAAACTTTTTCATACACAAATCTCGACGAATTTGAATGGTTGGGATCGGAAAAGCAGCTCCGTGCTTTTCTTAGAAAAAAGCACCGGAGTCGGATCCAATACTAGCAATACTACGACAACATTTACAAAAGAAATAAAAACATAAATCAAGAATTCTGTTTGCTACCGACCAGTGGACCCCACCCAGCTCAACCTAGTATCCCTTCGGTTTTATGTCACGTGTCGACCAGGGACCTCTTACGTGTTAACCCTGTAGCTGGCTACTGCCACGTGTTAAATGATCATAATTCGTATCTTATTTCATTTATTTTATCCGCCTCTAGACATGACATCAGACATCAGACATCAGATTGTGTGCTTCGATTTCTGAGAAACTTTGATCCGACAGTCGTAATGGTGCCACGAAATACTGACACGTTGCAAAGTACCAGCACAAGTGCGACCCAGCTGTTTTGTCATTACATCCCACCTTGACCGATGCTAAAAAATATTTTACCATCTGTACTCTCGGGACCACCTAAGCTATTCAAAATTAACGGTCGTGCTGTTTCAGAATTAATTTATATGGAGATAGCCGGAAAAGATTAGTCGATTGTACCAATAAGAAGAGTAGATTTTTATTTTTCTGTTCAATTTGGTACTTTATTATGAGAATTTTATCCCACTAAGAACAAGAAAAACAAAACACCTAAATTGGATTTGGAAATCTTAACCCACAGCCCATCCAAACCAACAAAATCCCAATAAATCCATTTCATCGGAAAGGCCCTAAATTAATGACCTTACGGACTGTAATAGAAAAGGAGCTCGTAAAAACAATTATTGCTCTTATCCCGTTATTTTTATTTATATCTAACATTAAATAGAAATTGTCAAGTACAACTACCAAAGTTAAATTTTATTAAATCTACCCAAACAGTCTAATAATTAGGCGGTTCTTAATTTTTAATAGGAACCGCCTAATTATAAGACGGTTCCTTAATTATTATTTTTTTGGAAAAAGTTATAATTTATTTATTTATTTTTATTAAAATATTAGAAATATTATTTTTGTTTCTTTGAAATTAGATAGAATACTATATAATTTGAATTTTTAGAAAGACTACAACAAATCATCCGGATCAATATTTTTCATATTGAATTTTTCGCAACTGTAAGAAAAATTAAAATATTTCTTTGTATGTTATTGGAAAAAATAAAAATGCTTTGAATCTTAGTTATTGATCGTGGTTCAAAAGTCACTTCTAGATAAATATAGAAAATATTTGAATTCTTCTATTTTCAAAAAAATAAAAACTATATCCGCAACATGTCAGAAGTTTTTAAAACTATATTTTTTTTTTGGAAATTGAGATTATTTATTTATTTATTTATTAAAATATTAGAAATATTCTTTTTGTTTCTTTAAAATTGGATAGAATAATATATAATTTAATTTATTACAAAGATTGGAACAAATCATCCGGATCAATATTTATCAGACATGACTTTTTGCAGCTGTAAGAAAAATTGAAATATTTTTTTGTTTGTTATTGAAAAAAATAAAAATATTTTGAATTTGAGTTATTGATCCCGGATCAAAAGTCATTTATAGGTAAATATAGAAAATAATTGAATTTTTCTATTTTTTTTTTAAAAAATCGGATGGTGTGTCAGACAACAATCGTTAAGAATTGAAAAATAGAAAAAATCAATTATTTTCTATATTTACCTAAAAGTGACTTTTGATCCGGAATTAATAACTCAGATTCAAAGTATTTTTATTTTTTTCAATAACACATAAAGAAATATTTCAATTTTTCTTACAGCCGCAAAAAGTCCGATCTAAAAAATATTGATCCGGGTCATTTGTTTCTGTCTTTCTATTAAATTAAATTATATATTATTATATCCAATTTCAAAGAAACATATCAAAAAAAATTAATATTTTAATAAAAAAATACAAAAATAATCTCAATTTCCAAAAAAAAAAAATATATATATATATAGTTTGAAAAACTCACAGTTGCGGATATAGTTTTTATTTTTTTAAATAGAAGAATTCAAATATTTTCTATATTTACCTAAAAGTGGCTTTTGATCCGGAATCAGTAACTCAAATTCAATGCATTTTTTTTTCAGTAACACACAAAGAAATATTTCAATTCTTCTTACAGCCGCGAAAAGTCCGATTTGAAAAATATTGACTCGGGTTATTTGTTTTAGACTTTCTAATAAATCAAATTCTATATTATTCTATCCTATTTCAAAGAAACAAAAAAAATATTTCTAATATTTTAATAAATAAAAAATTATATTTTTTTCCAAAAAAAAAAATTTAAGAATTTTCTGTCTGTCTGATAATTAGGCAGTTCCTATTAAAAATTAAGAACCACCTAATTATTAGGCAGTTTGGGTAGATTTAATAAAACCTAATGTTGGTGGTCATATTTGGCAATTTCTATTTAATGTTAGATATAAATAAAAATGACGGCTCTTATCTTCTCCATTTAATTAAAATTTTGGTGTACGTCCAATTTAGTCACATAGGCAATTGGACGGTAAAGGCCAATGATCCACGGGAATCCTGCGCTTCGTAAACAAACACTGGAAAAAGGAATACAACGTATCGTTTTGCTTTTAAAAAAAAATGGAGTGTAAATGAAGGGGATTCCAAATTAGAGTGCGTGGCCGGAAATTATACCAGATGAGACAAAATATTTTTTTTATTTTTAGTAAAGTTGGGACCGGGCGTCAAGACGGATGTAGCTTGTTACCGCGTAGGATAACTAATTTTATACGAATTGGATTTTGGATTTCTACTCTACCATAAAAAAATATTGTCCTAGTCTGGACTTAGGGATGCAATCTCAATAATTCAATATATGTTAGATAACCTAACAAATTAAATAGATAGCTTAACAATCCAATATATTTTAGATAGCCCAATAATTTAAAGCATAGTCCAATCTCAACAAATTAAATATATAGTTTTGATTTTTATCATATCTATCTATAGATATAATTTGGGATGTCCGGTTACTGTAGATGAACAGTGTCATCTACAGTGCCATCCCATTTCTCCACCGTTTGATTTATTTTGGACGGTTAATGGTTTATCTCTGTAGATATTACCCACTGACAAGTGAAGTCCCATTTTCCACCGTAGTTAATTTTTCCAGAACTTTCCACCGTCTTCTTCATCCTTCATTTACGCTGTTCTAAAAGAATGTCCTCCTTTGCTTTTACCGTGGTCTCAAAAAATACCACCTCCTCTTCTCCGTCTCTCTTTTCTCAATTTTAAATATGATCTTCTCTCCTCCATCTCTCTTCTGAAAAAATTGCTTGACGCTTGCTTTTTCCGTTGTCTTTTTCATGCAATCTCCGGGTCGTTCGAAGCTTCTTAGCAAGGACAAGGTTGGCTTTCTTAATTCTTACATTATTTCTTCTTTGAAGCTAAATTTTTTTTTTCCAGGAAAAGAGAAACTTCGGTCTCGATTAACTGTCTTTGAATTTCTTTATTATTTACTAAAGAAATAGTAAGGAGGTGTTAATCTCACCAAAGCTTTAAGCATCTTCTTTAGAATAGAAAAAACTAACCACCAACATCAAGTTAGATGACACTACAAATTTTACTTGCTACATGGAACCCGTGAAAAAAGAAAATTTTGATCCCTGTATTGCAATTTTTAAAACTTTTTTTTTCTAATTTCTCAATTAAAAAGTTAATTATATAGATAGATAGTGGGAATATTGTATTAATTAAATAATTGTTGTGAGGAGAAATTGAGGCTAATTGTCGTCCCCCACATCCCCCTCTTTCTGTTGTCGGATAATTTTGTGGGGCTATCGTGTTGTGGTGTAAGACTTGATCAAAATTGAACAGATAGATAACCAGTGATGTACTGAATTACTGTGGTTTTTTTCCCAGGATTACCTCTTTTGTGTTATTTTTTTACAACTAGGTAATTTTCTTAGGATGAGTTAATCTTGATGATGGCAGTGGTCGTTCTGCGGATTGAGGCTGACAACACCGTCAGTCTGTGAGAGTGCTCAGAGGTGCTGTAGAAGTGCCTTGAAGAAAGGCTAGAAGATCATGTCTACGAATTACAGGTAACACATGAGATTTCCGGAGCAAGAAGTTGGTTTCTTCAAGTTTTGGATTGATTTAGTAATGGAACAGTATATGATTGATAACAATGTGCAGAGGAGATGAGATGCGTACCAGTACACTAACGTTAGAACCAGTTGTACCAAATAGATGCATGTTTGATTAGATATATACAAGGGATGAGATTTTTAGCTTTGGTAAAAGAGAAAATGCATTTTGGTAAACTAAACTAATATACTAATTGTACCCAGATTTTATACTATAATGCAAAACAAATACGATTATTGTTCTGATGATTTTTCTATAACTGTGGCCAAACTAAACTTATCTGCCTTTTGTTATATGATGAGTAAAGTGAGCTTTCGACAAACACCGACATGAAGGATTATTCTTCAACCCCAGTAATTTATGCGATGTTTTCCTATTATATAAATAACCTGATAATTGTCATCGTGTTAAGACCAGTCATAGTCTTCAACCTTTATAGTGTAACAATTAGATGTGGTACTGATAATTAATCAAAGTTCTCCAAAATCAAACCTGATAATTTCTTTATGCTAGCTAGATACAAGACCATAGTTAGGATGAGTGTATATATTTTTGTTAATTTATATATGTGCTACAAAAAAAGAAGAAGAGAAGAATAGAAACCCTGGATGAATTAGGTTCCGAATGATTTTTTACTGGTTCTATATGGGTTGGTTATATGAATGTATCGGGACAAATGATAAGAAAGTGTTTAGGTGTGCCTATTAATCAGTTGTTAACAAAACATATATTGTTAATTACAACTGATTCTACTTTTTTAATATTTTTTTCTCAAATTATGTATTTCATGATCTAAAATTTGGCTGAAAAGCACAATACATAAGAATAAATAAATGGATTGTGCAGTTCTATGTCAATTAGCACTGCATCTTGAAATCCAATTCATCCTCTACTTCATGTTTCTCCGCTTCACACCCAATACACAAAACTTCTATCTTCACATGTATAAATGAAAAAATGTTGGCAGATTTTGGCAATTTGAAAGCACGTCAAAAAATTTAATTCTCACAAATGTAGAAAATAAATTAAATTTCAAATTATTATCTAATTTATTTATTTATTTTGAAATTTTCTCTTGTCTCATTTTCAAATTAAGTTTAATCTTTCTTTTACTAATATTTTCTACTATACTATAATGTCCTTCTGCAGTAGTAATAGTCAAAACTAACAAAATAATCAGTGCTGGTTATAGGTTGCTGGATTTGGAGAAATAAACATTGACAACGAGCATAGACATAGTCGTCTGGTATGATAAAATGTGCCCCGGTAAATGCTGCTACACTGCATATGTTTTTCTATATTCTTTAAACAGCTTTATAGTAATTAATCCTAACTGACTTGGTACAAATTACTCTTTATGTACTCACATTTTTTAACTCTTTGTTGCTTTCTTCTTTTGCAGTTTAAACATCAATCTTTGGCAATACATATACAACACCTTCGCTTTGTCTAGAATTATTAAGGTATCTTTCTAACCTTTTTTAATTTGAGAAAAAACATGTTGAAATTAATAAGAAAGCTTAGTGTATTTTTTCAAAACTGTTGCAAATACTCATTTCTCTATTTGTATATGCGTCTCTATCTGTATAGAGTTTATGCAATTAAATATATTTTTCAGCAATCTGTTAAATATTGTTGTAATTAGAGACGAGAACCGTAGTTTTTTTCCCATAGATTTCACTTACTGCTGACCTAGGTTATTATCAAACCTTTTAGAAAATATAGCTTTTTAGTTAGTAATGAGTTCCTCAAATTAATTTCTCAGTTTTACTTGACGTTGATTTAGGCTATTATCAATTCTCATTGATGTTATATATATATTTTTAATTTCAGTACCTCAATTAATTTGTTGAGTCTTATTTGACGCTTATCTAGGTCATGAGTGAAAATTATAGAGGCGCGTCTAAAAAGATTGACACAAGGAGAGGAAAAAAAAGTCCGAGTACTATGAGAACAACAATGGAAAGAAAAGGAAGGATAGCTGAAACGCAACTACGTACACAAGGAGTTTAACATATTTAGTTGTCTATCAAGAAAATACTTCGACACATTTTGCTAAAACAAAAAACTGTGTTTGTAACTATTACCGAAAGGAATGCAATGCTTTTATAAATTTCTTATTCCAAACATAGTCCATAGACCAATCTTAGCTTATTTTGCTTGAGATTACAAATTGTACAGCTTTTGTAGCATTCGAACATAATTATGTCAACTATTTATGGAATTTATTTTGTTGTACAGTTTTTATTATGTTCTCGCAACTTATTCATTATCACTGTTCATAACTTCTTTATATGCTGTTTTTGTATAGTATTTTATACGCTTCTTTCACATTGGAGAAATTTGCCGAAGCGTAGCGAGGCCTTTGACTAGTTTTATCTAGTATCCGATTATATAATGAGTTTAAATTCGATTAGCTATTTAAATCCACTTTGATAATTTATTGTCCTACTCTGATGAAAATTCTGCATCCGTCTCTAAAAGTAGAGTCATCCAACATTCCAACTGTTTTAGTATTTATGAAAGTGTTAGTTTTCCCACTAAATTAAAAGCTTATTCCTTGTATGAGACAATTTAATGTGTGGTACAATATTATGATTATATTGAACAATAGAAGTATAGTTTGAATTTTTTTTAATAGAAAGGTGGCAAGTACTCATGTGGATCCGCTCATGTTTGGAATGTAATAATTATACTAGTAAATACAATCTATTGAGCTACTTAACAAATAAAGATATAGATATATATATATAGAGAGAGAGATGGAGTATGGTACTCTATAGAGTAAAAGGGCTTTGTACTCTACGCTATATCTCTGTTTTAAAAATCCAAACACCCGATCCGAACCATTGAACATGTTCCTCATATTGAAATGTGCTTGGAAACTAAATTTTACATTTTTTGAAATTTTTTTGCTATTTATTAAGCCACTTTGGAAATCTCAGATCTGCTGTGAATAGTAAAAAAATAGTAAAATTTTCTGGACCATCGGATCTGCGATTTTCAAAGTGGCTTAATAAATATCAAAAAAATTCCAAAAAATGTAAAATTTGGTCTCCAGACACATTTCAATATGAAGAACATGTTCAACGGTTCGGATCGGATGTTTGGATTTTTAAAATGAAAATATAGTGCCGTAGAGTACCAAGGCCTTTTACTCTATAGAGTACCATAGCCCAACTCTATATATATATATATATATATATCAGTGTTGTAAATAACAATATCGATCGTCGGATGGATAGGATACGGTCAATCGATTAATCAATAATAATTGGGAATAATTGGTCATAATCGGAAATAATCAGCCGATTAGTCAAGAAAATCCGTAACAGTTTGATCACTGCCAACGACTAATCGGCCGATTAATCGCTCTAAATGGGCGTTTTTTACAACATTGGTAAGCGTATTAAAGTTCGGAAGTAAATTAGCACTGATGCACTTATAATACTTAATAGAATATTGACAAATACAAATTCGGCTATGAATTTAAACACATAAACATGATTAACATATAATCCTATCAAATATATAAATGTTATAAATTGATGGGCACTATAAAATAATAAAACAATAAAAAAACAAAATTGATAAAAAAACGAGAAATTATAAAAAATAAATGCCCAAATAATTTTTTTGATAATTTGACATCACGAGATAAGTATGAAACTTATATTATGCAGAGGGCATCGTTGTTTTTGGAGGCATTATGGATTCATATAATTTCGTTATTTGCATTTTTTTTTAAGGGACGTGATGGTGTTGCTGTTATAGATATTTAATTATTTATAAATTATAATAGACGAAGTGGATATTCACGTTCCATTTTTATGCCCGATCTAAAGGTATTGTCGCTTATGAGTTATTACTTATGACTGTTGTCTGCTATGTAAAATTGATGGCAATGAAATAAAAAATTGTCGATCTTATGATCAAAGTTGAATAGTTCAGGTATACATTGTTTTCGTAGAGAAAACAAAATGTTTCAATTGTTTAATTTTGATTTTAGTTCACATATGACGACTAATTAGAAGTTAGAAATTGTCATCAGGAGGGAATTTAGGTTATAGCGTGGGTTAGTAAGATATCTCATAAATCAGAAAATAATAATTTTGTCTTTAATTTAATTTATACTAAAAAAAATTTGAAATTGCATATTTTTCCATCTAAAACTCACAATATCATATTTGCCATTTTAAAATTTTAGAACTCACAAATTTATATTAATCTATTATTTTCTATTAAAACACGTTTAAATTAATAATATTCCCAAATTTATCCTTTATTAGACAAATTAATAAATATGTATATGTGTAAGATATATTTTGTCTTCTAATTAGCCGATCTGTGAGGGGCAAATAATTTATTTCTCTACCTGTAACGCCCAAACAAGTCTATACCTAAATGTTACTGTACATGCATTAGAATTTAGAAATAGAGAAATGAATCATTTTTTCCTCACAAATGGGGCAATTAAGTCTTTTACACTTGCTAGTATATTTTTATAAAGGATAAAATAAATATCTTTAAATTTAAGTTGAGTTTTACTTAAAATACAAAGGCAATAAATCGGTTAAAATTTTAAAATTTTGAATTTTAGAAAGGTAAATATGATAGAATGAATATTAGAAGGAAAAATAAACAGTTTCAAATTTTTTTGAGGTATATGCATGAAATCTCCCCTTTAAAATTATCATTTTTATAAATAATAATATTTTTTAACCTTCATTGTAAAATGTTTATTCAATTCTCGCATCCTAATTGTACAATTCCTTACACTCACAATAAAATTAATAGAAACATATTTATGTAAGAAATATTATAAATTTGATCTCATTGACAGCATAAAAAATATATATTATTGATCTCATTCACGCTATGTCGCAATTGTTAAATTTATTATTTCTTTTGTATATTAATAAAATTTTGGCCCAGTTTATGTTTAGCACTTCTACATAGTTCTTTTTTTTTCCCCTTTTTGAGATAAACTAATAAAGGCTACTTAGTAGCAGCTGACATTCTTCGTTTAACTTTTTTCTATTATTAATTGTGACTGCACCACTTCCCTTTCTTTACGTGGCTAATTAATGATTCAGTGCCAATTGTGCAAGTTGCGATATTTTAACCACTGCTTTCATTTTTCTTCTTGGCCATGTCCCAACTTAATTTGAACAAGACAACTGACAGCCCCTGTCATTGTGAAATTGCCTGGAACTATATATCATTATTTATTCTATTAAAGTATAGACATGATCTCCATAGATAAACGAAATGACGCAAAATTGGTGTCTTCAACCTGTACATGTTTCTTGCAGGGAAATGGGAAGATGTTTTCCCATCACACAGTCAATGTTGTTTACTTGGTGTATATGGCAACTATGTGAGGAGTCCGGCTAGTATGACATCAGCGTCATATGACACTAACTCCAAAATTAATTGAATATAGTTCAAACGACTAATTTAAACCGTTCAAACCGATTGACTTTATGAGTGATGCATTTACATGCAATTTTTTTATATTTTCAAATTATTTTAGTATTAAATCAAGCGATAAAAAATGTTAAAAAATGAATACATTAAAATTAACTTAAAAACTCACACATTTGACCGCTTGACTTGATACTAAATAAATTCGAAAAATTATAAAATTTGTATGTAACGCACAACTAATGAAGTAGAGCGGTTTGAACGATTTGGATTCACTGTTGGAAGTTAGTTCGGTAGATTTTGGAGTTGGTGTTATATAGGCTGAAATGACACTGATGTCATACTAGCCAGACTCCTATGTGAGTTGGGCTATATGGTAACTATACGAGTTGGATTATAGTGAGTTGTAAAGTAAGAGTCTTATTTTACTTTACATTTATATTTTTAATTTTCAAAAGTTAAAAGGTCGATTTGAATTGCTCAACATTATCTATGTATTGAAATGCGCTAGGAAATCAAATTTTACATGTTTTGAAAAAAAATCCTATTTGCTTAAAAAATTTTAAGATCACTGTTTTTTATGGTCCATAATATATTCAAAAATAGCAATATTCTACACGATCTAAAAAAATATTAAAAACATATAAAATTTGATCTCCAAGCACATTTCAACATTAAGATCATTTTGAACGGTTCAGATTGGCTGTTTGAATTTCAAAAATAAAAATATAAACGTAAAATAAAACAAAATTCATACTTTTCAACTCACCATAACCCAACTCATTATATTATTATATTAGGTAGAACAATATATATATAGTTGTCATATCTCTCGTTTTTTTCCTCTCTGTTTGTAGAAAAAACATCTTCTCCGAATCTTGTGTTGTATTTTTTTTCAACGGGAACAACTGCTGGTTATAAAAGAAATCCAAATGTTGACGATATAAAAAGATGTTATACATATATATATATATACACTCGGTCAAAATTATTCTCTCTTTCGGCTACGAACGTTTCAAAATTCAAACAGTATAAAACACAATTCAAATGCCTTCTCACTTTCTCTGCTAGATATTAATTAATTACAGAGGAAAGAATAAACAGCATGTATTGTCTTGTAGTCTCGGGTACGAACCAGGAATCGAATGAATTGAATGGACGCACCAAAAGTAAAACAAGTGTTGCATGAAATTTAGGGTCCCAATGGCACTTTTTATTCGTTTACTCTGTTTGTATTGTATTTGAGGTAAAAGTTTGAAGGTAACATTATTTTTTCAATAGTTTATCTAAGAGTAACATTTTTTTTTTGTAAATCTTATATGTTTTTGTAAGATAATTTTTAAAAATAAAATTATATATATAGATATATATTTATATAAAGATGATACATGATGTAATAAAATTTTGTATTTTATTAAATTTTTATAATACAAATTAGTTGTATTTATTATTATTTTTTATTTTAAAAAATATTTGATCAAAAGTACAAATTAAAATATCAATAATATTTTTTTGTTTGTTTATCTGATTCGTATGTATTTAAAATGACAAATAAAAATACAAAAAAAAAATTACTATCGTAACGAATACAGATTAAAAATGTCTCCGTCCGTCCGATCCGTATCATATCCGTTGACACCCCTGATCAAATTCGCTCGGCAAGTCATCAACAAAGAGGGGACCCCACTTACAGTTCCGTGCACGATGTAAATAGAGCGGCCACAAAAGCAGCAGAATTCAGAAGTGGCTGCAGGACAAATTTGACATCACGTGTAAAAGTGCACTTTGACCAAGACCCAGGCTGTCTATATAGTGTGTATCCACAAAATTAACTCAAATTTTGGTTTTGGATGAAGAGCGTCCGATCAGAATCAGGACCAATCTGGTCCGACGTATATTCCGATCGCACGGCTTTAATCCGAAAACAAAATTTGAATTACTTTAGGATCCGAAATCGGCTGGATTCGTAAGTGTATTGGTGTGCACCGAGAACTGGCGCCAAATTCGCACAGCTAGTGTGCGGTCCACTCACCGCCTGCATCTCACGTGATCACTATACCAATTTAGTGTGAGTGCGTATCCTCTGAGATATCTAAATTTTTGCGTGACCGACATGTCCGGTTCCTATTCGGGGTAGCGTAGGGGGCCAGTATTGTTTGAGATTTGAGATTCGTGCAGAATGTATTTGAACGAATGAAATATTCCAAAAAATCACGCAAAGTTTGAGATACCTCAGAGGACGCGAATTCATTTAGTGTCCCGTCACATTCAGATCTCCTGCGGCACAATCAATAGTCATCCTTTGACATATTTCAGTTTATGTTATAACTTAATAACCACGTTTAATCACTTAAACGGTTTAATCTATGGTTGATTGTCATTTGACAGTGAGGTATTTCTAGAGACTTCTAGAGTCAGTATTTAATTGTATTTTAATTTTATCCTAGTATCAATTAGCTTTCATTTCTAATTTCATAACTCGTTGGACTTTTAATTTTGATTTGATGAATATAGTGTAATTGTAAAATTTGAAATATTTTACTGAGTGAAAGTTTTTATCTTTATTTTCTCTCTCGCAACTAATTAAATTTGCTGTCATTGTATTAAAAGTAATTGCTAATCAGTTGCATGAATGTAGGGATTATGAAATCAAATTTTTACTCTCTGACACTGTTTGAAATTGCTCATCAATTTCATGAATAGAGATGCTAGTGTTATTTTGCAAAAATATTTGCAATATTCTTTTTTTACTTTCAATTTTTTTAAAATTATGTTTTAATTGTTTTCTCTAAAATTTGCAATGTTAATCACAAAACTTCTCTTGAAACAGATAACAGGGGATCTCTAGCAGATAAAGCACCAGTTAAATCGCCCAAAATTTATTAAAATATAATGTACCTCAAAACACGGATACAAGGACCACTTTTAACAAATATTCCAAAATTTGGACGTCAGTATAAGACCTGTATATTTTTATTTTTATTTATATGTTTGTTTGTTTTTTCATAAAATATTTGTCTGTTGTTAAGGAAACAATACGTGCCTTTGTTGTGGAAAAAATACTCTTATAATTTATCGACTTTCATCTAATTAGTTTTTTTTTTTTGTTTCTGATTATTATAAATGCAGGATTTAAAATAAATAAATATGGCATTCAGTCAGAAAAATATCGGAACAGAGCAGCATATCGTTTTTATGCGCGTTTTACCTCAACCAGAAACGACAATTTACTTCAATTATCTTGAAGTAATGTTGATTTTAGAGTGATATATTTGTTATATATCATCGACAAATTAAAATATTTCTATAGAAATGAAATCCTAACCATGATAGTGTTTTATCTAAGCGCATGATCGACGTTTTATTTCAGCTTTTCTAAGCAATGTTTGCTTTGGGATCGATATTCTGATCCGTCTACAGTTGTAATTTAACCTGCTGAATTTTAAACGGTTAAGATTAAAAAATTATGTAATTGTGATTTTACGTAACAATGTATTGATATTATTGTATTGAAATATGTATTTAGTTTTCTGAACACTTGCTATACTGATTTTCTCCTTATAATTTCTTTATACAAATGTTGTTATAAAAGCAATTAATTGATAAACTTTATTTTTTATGTTACTGATTACAACAAAATGAGAAAATAATTAACATATTTTCTCACTATGATAAACTTCGGAATAACAAAGCTTCTCTATGGGTGAAATGCCGAAATTTTTATTAATAACTAAAAAAAATATTGAATTTCAAATTCTCCAATCTATGCTGAGAAATTTTAAAATCTGTCCAAACCGCAAAAAAAAAGTTGCAGAAATTCAACCTAAAACCGCAATTTTATTTTGCAGTTTTGGAGTTTCAAAACCGCAAATTAAATTTGGGATTTTATGTTTAGTTATTCTTAAATTAAGCCTTTCTTATGATTTTATTAATTAAACATAAATGTTTATAATTTATTATTTTTTATTGAAATGTTAGAAATATTTTTTATTTTTTGTGAAAATAGACATAATACTATATATTTTGATTTATTAGAAAGACTGCAACAAATAATCAGGATTAATATTTTTCAGATTTGATTTTTTGCGGCTGTAAGAAAAACTAAAATATTTTTTTGTGTGTTATTAACAAAAATATTAAAAGATTTTGAATCTCTCTTCGAAAAACAAGAAATTTGTCAGACATGATTTTGACTTCTGACAAAAAATAATTTTGAAATTTTTTTTAGAGAAATTTCTTTTTATTAAATAGAAGAATCCAATTATTGTTTGTATTTACCTAACTTTTATTAAATTAAAAAAAATCAACAACATTACATAATTCCGAATAAACTAATACGGACAAACCAATAAAATTCGTTATTGTAGGCATGCAATAAAATTGTAAACAATTATTCTTTCAATAATTGCCTGTCTGTTGTTAACATGTTCCCGACCAAGCACTTTTGAGACAAGCATTGATAACTACATGCTTGCCTTAAGCATGTGTTTAACATGTCTAACAACAATTTCGTAACAAACTACCTAAAAATAGCAAAAAAAAAAATGTTTTTTTTTTTAATCATTTTAACCAATTAATCGCGTAATTGTTTCTATGTTAGTTATCAAATTGATTAAAAATCGTTTGGAGCATATGGATTTCTGCAGTTCCAAAAAAATAGTATTTTTTTCCAACACCAACAACTTTAACAATACAATTTCATATAATATTTATGTTAAATCATCTAATATATGTTAGCAATTAAAATTGACCACGTCACTAAATTTAGCAATTAAAGAGACTCATAAAGAATCTGAGCTAATCAATTCGCCATGTGGCAATAAGCAAAGATTTGCTTTTAAAGCAAATTTGCTAATTTACACTCTCTCACAACCCAGCAAACCAAAAAACAATTGCCACATCAGATTACAAACCAGAAAACAATAACTATTGGAGATGCTCTAATTATCAGCATGATTTGATAATTTATATTGTATCCTTTATAATTTACCCTGTTCGGCCGCTCGACTGTTCCCGTGGGAAAAAAAATTCAATTCAACTGAATTTTTATTTTCCCATGTGAACAGTGATTTTTATTTCAATTCCCGTGCCCATACTCATTCCCAATGACTCACCGAACAGGCTCTACATGTGCAAATTAATTGTAACTAATGATGTCATAGTTTTCAGTTAAATGCTAAATAAATAAATATATTAAAATAGCAATCTCTCTATATCACTATAGTTGATATTAAAAATTGCGCATTAATGTTCACAATCGGTTTTGCAATTACAATATACATATTTTAGAGAATATATTCCAAAGCAACGAAACAGTATAACAGAAAACATAACAAAAGCTAAGAGAAAAATAAATGTACATGACAGGTGACTGAGTTTCAGAATTATAACATTTAAAATATTATCTCAAGTCGTCACAATCTATTATTCGTGTTATCATTTTAAAATTAAATTAATATAAATAATTTGAATTGTTTATTTTAGTTATCCCGTTCTCCTTAGCTCATTTTTTTTTTCTTCAGAAAAAAAGAAAGAACAGAGTTTTAATTATCTATCTTGTTTTTGAAGGAATGTAATTTAGTTATCCCCACCTCAGAGCATCTCCATTCCAACAAATACTTAGCAATTAAAATTGGCCACGTCACTAAATTTAGCAATTAAAGAGACTCATAATTTCTATCACTTCATCCCAGCAATTGTAATTAAAGAGACTCATAAAGAATCTGAGCCAATTAATTCGCCATGTGGCAATAAGCAAAGGTTTGCTTTTAAAGCAAATTTGCTAATTTACAAATCCTCTCACAACCCAACAAATCAAAAAACAATTGCCACGTCATATTACAAACCAAAAAACAATAACCATTGGAGATGCTCTCAGTAGTTGGTACATGCACCGGGCCTGTACCAGGAGTTGCTGGTAGGAAGAGGAAGTGATTCAGGGGTACATTTTGGAAAATTACTGTTCTCACAATTTTACACTTCTGTTTTAATTTTTTTTAATTGTTATCATTGTTTTCTGTTTTCTTTATACTTCTTTTACTTTTTTGAGCTCAATTGTTCTGAACATTTTTATTTTCTGTATTTTGTGGGTACAAACTTTGTAACCGCAATTATTAATTAAATATGAACATGAGTGCATGATTCTTATTTTTGAATTTTTTTATAAATCATAACTAAATTTTTTTATGGAATCAACATAATTATTTTCTTTTTTTCAAAAATCATAAGAACCGAGATGTCATTTTGATCCACCGATTTTTTTTTGGGACTGAAATGGCATCTCGGTTCGATGTGGTTTGTTTTACACCAAAGGCTACATATATTAACCAAAGGCTACATATGTTAGTGTTATTCTGAAAAACTATAAAACTACATCGGACCGCAATGACATTTCGGTTCTTATGGTTTTTGTAAAAAAAATAATCTTGTTGGTTTCATAAAATTATCATTTTTAATTATGGTTTATAAAAAAATTATCCCCACCTTTTTTTATTTGTTATCTCAACTGAAAATGGGCATGTGAGGGGATTCGACCAAAGAAATATTTAAAAAACGCAGCATACGGGCTAATACAATAATCATGCAAAGTTCAATTTAAATAACTTAAAAATGTTGTTATGACTTTATTTAAAATAGAATGTAGAACTTATTTGATAACTACGATAATCGACAACCGACGTACCAAGTTGTAATTTTTTTTTTTTTACAAATTATGTTTAAATTTAGTGCAATTTAGAAATCAATTAATAATTCATTCTTACAATCAACTTTCTGTATTTCGATTAAACAATTTTCAAATTACAACGAGCTTAATATGCAAACCTACGTAAACTACGTAAAACATATCTAAGTTTTTTTTTTTATTATTTTTGACAAGTTTCTCACAGGTTATCACGGTTGGACTTTCATATTTAATATTTAATATTAGAGTAAAACAGAGTAAGATTTTTCTGAAATTTAATACAAGAGATGTAGCAATGGACATTCATCAAGTGCTCTCTGAAGTGTAATCCAAGAATAAATATTATTATATTCGGTACATCTCAGTCGCGCATAGATCCGGTACGTGGTGGCTGTTATCCTAGAATCATTATTTGATTTGCTCTAAACATCGAAAAGCCTATCTTTTAGGCTTTTTAATGTTTGCGTAACAACGCAGACATTCCATTTCCACACAACTTCGGATCAACTGCGGTACCCTACACGGTAGAATGAAATCTGTATCAATTTTTTTAAATCTAGTATGAATCTAAAAGCAGATCTCTATAACTTAAATAGACACTGAAATAATTTCGACTCAGCTTAAACAGTTATCTTTAATTTTAATTAATCTAAAGTCAGATCAAACGTTTTTCGATGTCTATTCGAAATGAGCATGAACCAGTATTATTGTGCTTTGAGATTCGTGGCGACAATGTCAACAGAAAGTTTGAGGTATCTTAGAGGATGATAAATCGAGAGAACATGCTTCCTTTCCACTGCTCCTGCTCCCTTTCCCTTTTCAAACAGCGTTTGTATACTAATTACAAAACTAATGCAACGACGGTTGATTAACTTGGAAGCAACTACATTATATGAGATAACCTTTTTGCTTTTTCTTCTTTGCATCCCCCATTGTAGAATCCAGAAGATATTAATTTCAACTGATCCAATTTTTTTCCACATATCATGCTTCCCCAAATAAAGACATCATTTTCAGAGCAAAATTGCTGTGCTCACTATTTTCCCAGCTTTTTTCCTCCCATATGATTTAAGCATACATATAAAATATTCATAAATTTCTTTCAAACTGCAATTATCCAACTACCCTGACAAAAACTTTTATTAAATTTTCTACATCTGCATGTCACATTTAACAACGCACGACAAATGCTTACGTGACTAACAGGGAGCCATGGAATTCATTTCCACTAAAATTGTTTGTGTTGTTAATCCAACAAATTGAGCTTATATATAAAGTCAATACTGGTACCATTACCAACCTGGCCAGCTGTTTAATTCCAGACTGGGACAGCATCTTAGCATTGAAACGACATCTACAGTTCGTGTCAGTACTGGAGATAAGCAGAGGCGCACTCGCAAAATAATTTTGACCGGTTTGACTTCTGACGATCCGGGTGGTCCGGGCGCCGAGTGAGGTTATATGTAACTGAGAGTAAAAACCCAATTACAGATTTTCTATACTTTATACTGTATCGAGTTGTTTAAAGGGTCGTTTTCTAGTTATAACAAACCGACACAGAGATTAATGTACCAATAAAAACCGCAGAAAATAATTGGGTTAGAAATGGAAGTAAATTGCAAGTACCAAACACTAACCACCCTGTCTCTGACCCCTTTAATCATCTCCCTCGGTCACTCGTCCCCTGTGAACTCCTCAATTTTCACGTGATCCCGGTGCATAGGCCATGAACGGACGGTCCGGACGGTCCGGACGGACCAGCAGGACCCTTCATTATAACCACAGAAGAGATCCGCTGTTTTCTTATGGTCGGTGCACAGACTTTGGCTTAACTTGTGCGTCAGCTAAAATATGTTAGAACTGATATCAATCTCCAAGCTAAGGAGGTGACTAAAGTCTAGATAAGGCATTCCACATGAATTCAATAAAAAGTACCATCCAATAATACAATTAGTGCAATTTTTTTTTTCAATACAATCATGTATCATTATTTCAAAAGAGTCAGGACAAATAAGGACATGTGTTCAATGTGTTGTATTAAGAATGAATTTACTAAAGATATCATTTGAAAAAAATATTGTGAATCTATCACATACATTTATTGAATATTACTACTTCAATTTGTCGCTTTAAATATGTCTTCTTATTTACTCATTACTAAAAATAATTGCAACATCATTAATTTTAAATTTATTGATATTAATTGATCGGTATGAAAGAAAATAGCAAAGTTTTAATTTCTAAAGTAAAAAAATGGAATTTAATTATAGTTAGATTTTAATAAACTTAGAGTAGCAAATCCTTTTCTAAAATTTATTTCTTTATAGAAAAAGTGAATAAGACTAAAATACTATTTTTTATATATACTAATCCAATATTTTATGGAGTTAGTAGAATAGTGAGAAAATTCACAAAAAATAAACAAATAATAGTCCATATTTACTAATCTAAATACACTCCAATGTAGAATAGTAGTTTGAAATAGTGCTAATCTAAATTAGTGATTATTCTTCACCCCATTCAAAGAATGAGAATTTTAATAATTACTTAATTACAGATTTCACAAAATGCGACCTCAGCATATTTGGGAGCGTGAATCATTTCTCTGAATATTTAAATCCGAAACTAATTCTCCCCGCAATGTATAATCCAACCTGTTAACTTCCCTATCCCCGGCCGTGGTGGCGGTCACGACTGGCGACGACTAGCGACTCCTCGTCTCGTCTCCTCCCCCCGCCCCTCCACAAACTAAAACTCAAACCCCAACAAACAAACCAGAAATTAAAAACAAATCTAAAGAGCAAGAAATTGTTTTTGTTACCTCACCTTTCTTTCTTGATGCACCCCTTTTGCTGCACGCCTCCCATTCCTGTGTCCCCGGCCGCGGCCAACCACCAACATTCCTCCTCTTCGCCTTCTCCGACCGCTCCGCTCCAGCCCATGTCCCCTCCGCCACCGCCTCCCGCCCGCTCGCGCTCCTTCTCTGCCACCTCCTCCTCCAACCCGGCCTCCGCTTCAGTCCGCGCTTCATTCCGGGAAGCGCTTCTTCCGACGCACCACGAAATCTCTGGAATTCTATACAAATGGGTCAATTACGGCAAGGGATGGAGACCAAGGTGGTTCGTTCTTCAAGACGGGGTTCTCTCCTATTACAAGATTCACGGCCCCGATCGGATTGATGTCAATCCTGAGACTGAGAAAGGGAGCGTCGTGATCGGCGAGGAGTCGCTCAAAAGGGTTAATCGTGCCAAGAGTGGCGACCACGGGCACGGTCACAATTATGGGTACAACCATGGCCATGGCAACGGCGGATCACCGGTGCATGCCAGGAAGGCGATTGGAGAAGTGCACCTCAAGGTACGTGCTTTAGTTTTTCCTGGATCTTATGATAATTGTTCTTTGATTGTTCCTGAATAGAAGATTTTGCGGATTTCTATTCATTTTCGTTTTGATCAGACGATCTCTATACATTTGTGTTTCTTTAGCTCTTCATATTTTATTTTTGTTTTGTTCCCTTTTCTCTTTAATTCATCTGGATAAAGTTTTCTTTGTCTCTCCGATGGTCATATACAATATGCAACATAATGCTATGTCCTGTGCATTGATCGTGCTACATAGTTTCTGGCACTGTAAACACCTCTGGGATGTTCATTCGTCACATTCACATTCATGTTCTATATTTCCAACTTTCATACATCATCCTAAATCTATTTCTATTTGTAAACTGAGAAATACAAACGTTTAAAAACATAATTCTGAAATACCAGCACACACCACTCCGTGAACAAGTGAAATTGAAATGCAATTGGAAACAGTCACTTGATCAAGTTAAAAGTTTTCTAATATTCACAGGTTTCACAAATAAGAGAGAGCAGATCTGATGACAGGCGATTCTCCATTTTTTCGGGAACTAAGACGCTGAGGCTGAGAGCCGAGACTAGGGAAGACCGTGCCACATGGCTTGAATATTTACTGGTACATTTTTTCCTCTGTAAATATCCAGTCTCAGGGATCTTCACTAGCTCAAAATTAATTACTGATTTGTGAAATCTAGGTGGTGAAGGAGATGTTCCCGAGAATGTCAAATAGTGACAAAGATGGGCCGAATGCAGGGGCATCAGCGGCCGTGGCGGAACGACTGAGGCAGCGTCTGCATGACGAGGGTGTGCCTGAAACTGTGATCATTGATTGCGAGCGCCTCGTGAGAGAGGAGTTTGCTGCTTTGCAGAGACAGCTCGCTCTGCTCAAGCAGCGCCATGCTAAGCTTGTCGATACTCTTCGTCATTTAGAGGTATATTTTTTTTTTCCTTTTTTTGTTACGTCGTGGGCATTTTGAGGTAGTCCTTGGATATAATCTCCTTTTTGGAGTAAAATTTTATATTTGTTTAAAGTTTGGCTATTGGGATTTAATCCTAGTTTCTATAATTAGCGCAGAATTAATATCTTCTCCTTTTTTTAGTTTCTTGGGATTTGCAGTTACTGAAGGGTTAGGTTTGGGATTGTTCTTTTTGTTTCAGATTCAGATTTGAGGAAAGTCAACTCAAATGCCAATATTTAAGTCCTGGTATATTTGACCACGAGTGAAGTTAGAATTGAGTTATCACATGGCATGGAATGACCTTGCACATAATAATGTGCAACCGAAGTACTTGTTCGGCGTCGGTATATCTGTGTTGATTTTCTTGTCATTACTTAGATCAAGGAAACTGTAACGTCTTCTGATGTATTTCTTTTGTAAATAATTTGGATGTAGACAGAAAAGGTTGACTTGGAGAATACGCTTGTTGATGAGAGCCAGAGACAATCAAAAGAGTACGGCTCTGCTTCTAGAACCCGTCATGAAAAATATAGTGGTATGATTTAAAAATGGTAGAAAAACTGACCATTTATGATAAAGTAGACACCCTTGTGAATCAGTTATCCAGAGTTCCAGCACTGTTTGAAAAATACAAACTTTCTTCTATTTTAATCTTCTCACCAGAAAAGGTTAAAAAAATAATTGTTTCACTGCATACCATACATTGTTGTCTTTAATTCCTACTTGTGCTTAATCTATGAAAAATATGCATGCAAATATACTCAGAAGGGAGCGGATCAGATTCTGACGATTTCAATGAGAGGAACGAAGAAGAGGCTGAAGAAGAAGACGGTGCTTACTTTGATACGCGTGATTTTCTCTCTTCAAGCTCTTTCAAGAGCAGTAATTCAGACTTCCACCGCTCTGACAATGATTCAGATTCTGACGAGCCGCCTCCCTCAGATGGCATTGACCCATCAATGCAAGCGGTTGGGACAAGCTACCCATATGTCAGGAGGCGAAAGAAGCTACCTGATCCAGTAGAAAAGGAGAAGGGAGTCAGCCTCTGGAATATGATAAAGGATAATATTGGCAAGGATTTAACCAAGGTTTGCCTCCCAGTGTACTTCAACGAACCGTTGTCCTCACTGGAGAAATGCTTCGAGGATCTTGAATACTCATATCTTCTTGACCGTGCATATGAATGGGGCAAAAGAGTGAGTTAACAAGAAATAAAAATTTTGTACTCGTTAATACTCATTGTTTTTGCAATGTTTGCTGGTTGAAAATTGCACCAAATTCAAATTTTAATATTATGGTAATCAACTTTTGTAGGGAAATAGCCTTATGAGGGCTCTCTGTGTCGCAGCATTTGCTGTGTCAGGGTATGCGTCAACTGAAGGCAGAACATGTAAACCATTCAATCCAGTCCTAGGGGAGACTTATGAAGCTGACTTTCCTGACAAGGGTATCCGGTTTTTCTCAGAAAAAGTAAGTTTTATTTTATTAATAATTGTTGTCATTTTGAGAATTTTCTACATCCTGAATATATTTTAACAAAATCAAATATTATATGTATATTCGTTAAAATTACAGGTGAGCCACCACCCAATGATTGTAGCGTGCCATTGTGAGGGAAATGGGTGGAAATTTTGGGGTGACAGTACCTTGAAGAGCAAGTTTTGGGGTCGCTCAATCCAACTCGACCCTGTTGGTGTTCTCACACTTGAGTTTGATGACGGTGAAGTCTTTCAATGGAGCAAGGTTGACATCTTTTTGTTATGCACATTTTGACGCTTAAAGGCAAATATTTGAACATCTAATTTATATTTTTCCGTAAAGGTGACGACATCCATATATAACCTTATATTGGGGAAGCTGTACTGTGATCACTATGGAACAATGCGCATCGAAGGCAACAGGGAATTTTCATGCAAGCTAAAATTCAAGGAGCAATCAATAATTGATCGTAATCCGCACCAGGTAGTTTCTTTGTCCCTACGGAAGCCAATGATCAAAAGATTTTAAGTTAATTTGTTTGTAGTGATGACTTTTTACTTGTAGGTGCAAGGGGTTGTACAGGATAGGCATGGGAAAACTGTTGCAACACTAGTTGGTAAATGGGATGAGAGCATGCAATTTGTTAATGGTGATTACTTTGGTGGGAAAGGGAAGGGAACTGAACAGCTGTCTGATGCACGGGTCCTCTGGAAACGCAGCAAACCAGCTAAGTACCCGACCCGTTACAATTTCACCCGCTTTGCCATCACTCTGAATGAACTCACCCCTGACCTAAAGGTGAGGTGCCAATATCCTTGAAGTTCTTAGCTTCTTTATTTTTGAAATTTAGTGTTTTAACTTGAAAATGTATGATCAGGAAAAATTGCCACCAACAGATTCAAGGCTGAGGCCTGATCAGAGAAGCCTGGAGAATGGCGAGTATGACAAGGCCAATTCTGAGAAACTCAGACTTGAACAGAGACAGCGTCAGGTTGTTGCTCATTTTCCTTTTCAAGTTGCATTTGAGTTTGATTTATCACTTGTTAATTGGGGGAAAGACAATGAAAAAAGCTATTGATATAACCAGTGTTATAAATAGCACGCTATAGCGTTTTTGGAGCCTAAACGCTACGCTATGACATCAAAATGTGCTAATTGAGCTACGGCTGCTATAACGGTAATAGCGGTTCGCTATAGCGCTTAGCGTGTAGTGCAAATAGCTCACGCTATGAAATATGGACTTTTTTGGGCATTTTTATATGGGATTTAATAAAAAAGACTCAATTAGGCTTTAACTGTGAGTTTTTTTGGGCAATTAACTTAAATTAAAAAGTAAAATAAAAGCTCAAATCAAAATCAATTGAAAGATTGGTTGCTGCTGTTGAGAAGAAACCCTTGTCGCTCAAATTGTGAAAATTTTAAATTGGCGACTTTCCCAAATTGGGATATTTTGAACCGTAATTTGGACTTTGTATTGGTCCAATACGAATATTATAGTTTTTAATCAATTTGGTGTTATTTATTGTTATATGAGACTTTAAATTATGTTGATACTTAGTACAAATACATAATATAATTTTTGTAAAAATAAAAAACGCTATGTGGCATAGGTTCCGCACAACTACATCATATAATTGTTGATACTTAGTACAAATACATAATATATATATATATAACTTGTGCCCTTGCAAAGCATTACCGCACAACGGCACAAGCGGGCAAACAAGATGTGCAGTTTGGGTCTTATTTTTTGGAAAAGTTAGGAGGGGGGCAGGTGGGGAGGGGTTTGGTTTCGTATTAATTGAAGCTGATCTGATGTATCTTTTCAAGTGCCTGGATGTTATTGGATTGCTCAGCTGCCATCATCTCAAGGAATTGATATGATGGATACCAGTACCAGATAAGTAGGCTGTGTTTTCTTTCTGTAGTGAAAACTGCCTTGTGTTACTTATATGGTGCTTTCCTCCAAGGGTATTTGATGTTACTTGAGAGAACAAAAAAAAAATGTGTGAGAGGGGGCATGTGACAGATAAGGCTGTGCTGTGTCTTTTTGCTGGTCTTATAACATTGCGATGCAGATATGACAGATTAACTAATTATATACTGTCCTATGCCCTAATATCTTGTATTTTCAGGCAAGGAAGATGCAAGAGAGCGGGTGGAAGCCGAGATGGTTTTCAAAGGATAAGGCAACCGATACATACCGATACATAGGTGGCTATTGGGAGGCAAGAGAGAAAGGCAACTGGGAAGGTTGCCCTGACATTTTTGGTCAAGTTCCTATAACCGATCAAATGCTGACTGATGAGTAGCATGAAAAAATAAACAAAAAGGAAAGAAAAAAAATTGTCCCTTTTGTAGGGTTTTTACAATTTTAGTTTTCTTTTCTTCTGCCTGCCTTTATTTTTCTTTTTGGGCAGATCTTTGGATTTCATACCTTTGTGCCAGCCGGCTTTTGAGTAATTGAAAAATGGTTAGAAGTATGTAGGTTCTGTAAGAAGAGAAGGATGTAATAGTGCTGTTCTAATATTGTTTCCTGACCTAATAAAGGCTGCCAGGGCAGGGATAAATTGATTGTGGATATAAAATATGATGTGTAATCTTAGATATGATAGTTGAAAAAAGTCTGGTAGATGTATACCTCCGTATAGTTAACTGGATTGACAAGGACGACTGTCCATTGTAATTCGAGAAATTATTCCATTTTTTTCCCCATTGTTTCTTTAAATGAAATTTCAACTATTAAGTTTTCGGTTTTAGATAAAATACAATTTCCTATAGAAAAGTGATTTGAGATGGCAGTACTATTCTTTGTTAATTTAAAGCTTGATTCCTGGCATTCTTTTTCTCCCGTTATTTTTTTTTTCTGTATCTTATATCTTATTTATTTATTGTCGACTTGGATGTCGTAACTTTGTTTATAGTTTATACCATAGGTAATTATCTGGTTTTTTGGGCTCTGGATGGGTACGAGCTGCATCGTTGGGTTGTTTTGCGCTGGTTGGTGTTTCTAGTCTTTTGTTCTACGGTCCTAGATGGGCACTACAGGAGAAACATATTTTTTCTGTTTTTTTTTTTAATTAATAAAGCATCTACAATGGTAATTATTTTTGGATTGCTAATATGATGTGTCAATTGCTAATAGAATTGTTGGGATGTAGTAGAGTTTCTAAATTAGCAAATTTGCTTTAAAAGAAAACTTTTGTTTAATGACATATGGCTAATTAATTAGCTGAAATTAATTATAGCACTCTTCCTCTTTTCACAAAATTAATTGTTGGGATAGAGTGATTTAGAAATTATGAATATCTAATTGCTAAATTCAGTAACGTGGCAAAATTACAATTTTTAAACGTTTTGTGGGATGGAGATGCTCTAAGTATATATATACTCGATAAATTAATGAAACATGCATCATTTTTTGAGGTAAAAATGGAAAAGGTGCTCTTATTGCGTTTTTCTATTTTGGATTTCATTTTTAGCCTATTCCAATTTGTTTGGAACTAAAGGCTTGATTGTTGTTGTTGTAATTTTGAAAATAAAAAAAATTTCAACTTCAACAACAAATAAAACCATACGAGTTTCTAGAAGATATCCGTAGCGCATTTCGTAGTAGTTAGGGAATAGGGAGCAAAAATAATTGAGGAAAGCAAACTTGAACAAGCTCACCTCGATAGTTTTTTTCAGTAAAGTTGCCGCTCAATTAGTTTAATACCCACGAGAGATCTCCAATTCGGGTACTCACCTCGATAGTTTGGGAGACTTAACTTTAAAATATATTAGATTATCTTTAGCCTACAAACCAAAATTATAAAAGTTGTTATTCTTAACTAGAGTAAAATATATTTATTGGACTACATTTACAGCAAGCTATGTATTTAGTTTCATCACCTCCTCCAATACCACGGCTAAAATTTTATAAATACACAGATGTGCTCATGTGCATGACATGCTCATATGCAACAAATGTGACTCGAAATAACGCCGATACCCTGTTACATATATGGGCTTTATTATTAAATTTTTGGGCCTTGAAATGGAGATATTGCGCTACACATATGGGCTCTCTTATTATTATTATTATTTTTTGATAAAGTGGGTAACCCCTCACCTGTTTCATATTGAAACAAGAGTTCATACAATAATCAATGAAACCTACTCTGTTGTAAGCAACAACCATTACAGTAGAACATAACAAAATAGCTAAAGTACACAAGTAAAACATAACAAAATAGCTAAGTCTGAATAAGAGCACTAGGATCAGTATCCCGAACAAGAGGAACAAGAATCCTCCATAAAAGAAGCTTATGGGCTCTCTTATTGATTGGTTGAAAGATAAATTCACAAACCAAACAGTTACCGTTTGTTCATGGCTTGGAATTACATTGAATTATTGAATGGACAAAACAATGAAATAATGTTACCTTTCCTGTTCAGCTATAATTATAGAGTAAGAGGAAATTATAACAAACAGTAGGATTAGCACTGTCTTATTGCTTGCAAGGAGCTATCGAACCAGACCAGAGCCTAAACGTCAAATCAACAAATTAACAAACCTGATTGATTAGCGTTTCAGAGAGAGACTTGAGAGAAGAGAGATGAGCAAATCAACAAATTATATCGATCGCAATCTTTTTCTTCTTCATTCTCTTTCTCTACTTATTTTGCTGCCTTTCAAAACGTCAAATCAATATCTACTTGTCCTTGCCTTTTTCTCCCATTCATTAATTTTTCTCTGAGCATTTTGGTTCTGCAATCAAAGGACAGAGATCACCTGCTCCTGGGAGATAGAATTTTTCTGCCTCCAGTGACATTGACAGGTGGATCCAAATAGATTTATAAATTTAAATATTAGTTTTTAGTTTTGATGTGGCCCACTAGTCAGTGACTCAGGGGCAGAAAAATCCAGAGCAGAGAAATCGGTCTGGCAATCAAAACCATTACTTGTTCTCTTTTCTTTTTTTCCTTTGACATATTGTACTTTATTTCTCTATTTTTCCCCTTATTTTAACAAAGCTATAATGCAATCCGAATTTTTTTAATATCCAACGAAAAATAAAAAATTACATAAACTTTGGGCGGCCCAAATTTTTTTTGACCACCCAAAGTTTGGGCGGTTCTACTGTTCATTATTTATTTATTGAGTGAGCCTATGGTAATATGCATATCACGGATGGGTCCGTGATACGATTCAATATCTTCGTTTTCAAAGTTCTAACGGTCGATCCGAACCGTTCAATATGTTTTCCATATGAATATGTATTTGCCGACCAAATTTTACATTTTTTAGAATTTTTTTACTATTTTTTTAGGTAGGCAGAAAATCACTGTTTTTGGATGGTCCAGAATTTTCAGATCAAGTGATTTTATACCTATCTAAAAAAATAGTAAAAAAATTCTAAAAAATGTAAAATTTGGTCGGCAAGTACATATTCATATGAAAAACATGTTGAACGGTTCGGATCGACCGTTAGAACTTTGAAAACGAAGATATTGAACCGTATCACGGACCCATCCGTGATATGCATAGTACCATAGGCTCACTCTTATTTATTTGTTTTTTTGCAAACAGACTATATATGAATGAACCGCTCAAAGTTCAGACGATGACTTTGTTTATGATCCTTACACCAAGAAGTAGGATTATTTGTGTGTAATTTAAGATTTTAGGGTTTAAGTTGGATGAATTAGGTTTTAGAATTTTGGAGTTTAATTTGAGTTGGATGTTGTACTGCTGCTGTAATTTCATCAATTTAGAATTTGTGTTGTAATTTGGATATAAACTTCTAATTGAATCTTAATGGATTAAAAATTTCATATTTGTGAGATGTTGTAAACATTTCTTGTTTATTTTTGAAGAAGAATACAATAACTGTAAATAACAATGGCAAATTACCTCTTTTGTCCATGTCTTTGGACAAGCATTTGGCCCAGTTTAGAAATCAATAAATCACAAAAACTTGGCATGCATTTAGACTTGTCGATTCTCTACAATTTCATATCAAGAGCCAAATTTATTGTTTATTAAATATCCCATAATTAATTTTTTAAGATGACAAAAAACAATAAATTTATAAAAACTGCATTCCAACTTACTCATAACTTAGTCTAATTAAAGTAGTACAAAAAACATATAAAATAAAGCTCACAAAGCTGTGTCTAAATAAATAAGTTCACAACATACATCTAAACTCACTCACGAAATCGCCTCTTCTGTTGGATTTGAGAGAATTGTGTGTGGAAGGAGAGAGAAACAACCTAATATAGCCTGTTTGAACCCTGAACCTCCCAGAGTCTGAGCGGTTCAATTCTCATTTTGATTGCTAGAACTTTGGGCGGTTCAGCCATATATAGTCTGTTTGCAAAAAAGGAAAAAAAAAATGAACAGTGGAACCGCCCAAAGTTTGGCAATTAGAAAAAAGGTTGGACAACCCAATGTTTGAGCGGTTTGAGTAGTTATTTGTGTAATTTTTTTAGCTGGATTTAAAAAAAAAATCGATAATGTAATGCAAATAACAAATAATATAATATAATGTAATTTATAAAGTTATCAAATAATAATTTTTTGATCAAAATTTGTAAGCACACAACATCCACAACACACTTTCTATTCCTCTGTCTTGTATAATCTAAACCTAAAATTTCCCGTAAAATAATATATGACTGAACTACACAACGCTCGAAAAATACCAAATAATATTGATGTATATAAAGGTTATAAAATTATAAAATTTTTATTTATGAGAACTATTTTTTTTTTCCTCTGTCATCCGTTCCTTTTCACGATTTTTTTAAAAATAGAACTCATTTTAAAAAATTAACCAAACAAGTACCGTTCGCTTGGAAATTATGAAAATACAGGATCGGTGTAGCACAAAACGCCCTTGCTCCACCGGTCATGTGAATTGGTGGAGCCATTTTTCCATCTGGCCACACTGTTACACACATGGCTACACAAAAAATAACCCTCCACCGATCCACAGAATTGGTGGAGCTTTAAAAAATGCCTCCACCGGTCCTGTGCCAAGGTGGTGCTCTAAAAAATGTTTTAACTTTTATTTCGGATGACATAATGTTACGGTTCAAAAAAATATAAAGCTGACATGACATTTTTGAACTGTAAAATAAAGTAGACATATGTTACGGTTCTTTTTAATATTTTTTTATTCATTCAATATTTATAATTTCGAATGACTTTTACTTCGGATGACATAGTGTCACGGTTCATATATTTTGAACCTAAAAATGCCTCCACCAGTTTTGGGGACCGGTGGAGGTTTGTTTGTGGGATCTTCTGTGACACTATGTCAGCCGGTTGGAAAAATAGCTCCACCAATCCACAAGACCGGTGGAGCAATGGCGTTTTGTGCTACACCTATCCACATAATCAGTGGAGGTTATTTTCATAACTTTCAAACAAATGGTGCTTGTTTGGTTAATTTTTTTAAAATGAGTTCTATTTTAAAAGAAAATCCCATTTCACAGTGTTTGAACAGAAATTGAGTACAAAAAAACAACGATGCTCAAAAAGTCAAAGCAGACCACCAACTCTATTGTTCTAATTCCGTCTGTTCATCACTTAATATGATGTCATATCAAAATATCAAATAAAATTTGTAGGGCTTTTCGTAGGATACATAAATTTGGACGTGACATTTGGAGTTATCATTGCATGTTTACTTCCCAGGTAAACGTGTCAGAATCCTGTGCAACTTCGGTCGGTCACTGCCTCTTTACTCTTGACTTGACTTTAACCAAACTCATTTTTACCAGAAGGCGGTCATATTATAATTAACAGACATTTGTGTTTTGTTAGCATAAAAATTCAATTAAAACAATACACAAAACACGGGCTCAGTTGAACTTAAATTAATAAATTAAAATAAATGCCTTAATTTGGTAGCCGGATTTCATCTTTTATTTCTGCATATTGTGAAAAGAAAATTTAACCACAGCGATGCATGTTATGTTTGGCATAGTGTGGTTTAGACTTGAGCATCAAAAACACCCGTTACAAATTAGCAACATAATAAACTGCACATAGTATTAAATTATGTGGATTTTACTAAGAGGACAAATGAGGGATGAACTGGAATTATGACAAAAGAGAATTTTTTAATATTTCATAAATAGGTGGAAGAAAACAGGAATTTAACTAAGGAGGTGAAGATCATCTCAATCATCCGACTGGATACATCCATTTATAATAATTATGTACTTCTTGTGATCAGTATTGTAAATAACGGTATGCGGTCGTCGGACGGACATGGTGCCGTCAGGTGATTAATCGGTATGCAACCGATTAATCGGAATTATGTGGACAATTTAACATTTTTATTAAATTTATGTATATATATCATAATTTATTTAACTCATTAAACTTATCAAATAAACTTAATTTAAGTTAGTTTTATTATTATAACATGACACTACGTTTATTTCTTCTTAACACATAAGCATCTTGCATGTGTATATAACACATTTATTTAATGAAAAATAAATTTGAGAATTAAGCTTCTTCAAATACTAATAACATATTATTTGAAAGAAAGGAAACATTCCAACATAAAATCACTAAATTTAATTTATGATAATAACTTAATTTCATAAATAAATATGTCGTACTAGTTGAAAAAATTACATCAATAAGTAAGAAAAATATATGGTATATAAATAATAGAAGAACTAATCAATTTCAAAGTAAGTAAGAAGAAAAAAAAGTATATATAAAAAATATTAGATGTATATTCAAGTACAAATAAAACTACAATACATGATTTATAAACTTTATTAGCACAAGCTATCATAGAAAAAAAACAATGTGAAAAATAAATATTCACTGGAATAAACGAGAAAAAACAGAAATAAACAATTAAACGGTAAAACGGCCGATTAATATGAAAAAACAGCCGACACTGCTCATGAGATATTTAGCACAGAACGGTGTATTTACACGTCAGTCAGAGTCTCACAGATAGAAATGGCAACAACTGTAGCAAACAACTGTTCACTAATGAAGGCTCCTATTTGAAAAGCGAACAGAGAGAGATACGTGTTGAATAATGGAGAGGATGTAAACATGAAGACGCAACAGAAGGGAGGCGAGCCTGTCGGTTGTTTGGTTGCAAAAAGGTTTTGAGTTCTCCCAGATGAGAGGGACAGCCTTCTTCTTCAATTTTTCTCTCTTCTAATTCCGTTTTTTTTTTATCTAACATCCTGATAAATCAAAATTAAATAAAAAACATCCAGATCTAAAAATCTCGAAAATTAACACCCCCGCAAGCTCAGTTCGCGCATCACCCGGTCCGCCAACTCAGATCGCGCACCGATCCGTTCCAACCCGGTTCACCAGCTGAGCTTGTGCACAAAAACTGTGGTGATATAAACCCCTTGCGCACCACTTTTTACCCCACACCGGCCCAGCAGTGCTCCTCCCTACAGTAAAAAGGTAATTTTTTTTTTTTAATTTTTATTTTAATTTTATAGTTTAAGTAGTGTAGGTAATTTAGTTGTAGTTTAGTTTAGATATAATTTAGTTGTAGTTTAATTTAGATGTAATTTAGTTGTAGTTTAGTTTAGATATAATTTAGTTGTAGTTTAGTTTAGATAATTTACTTTGTTTAGTATAGATAATTTAGTTATAGTTTAGTAAATATAATTTAGTTGTAATTTAATTGTAGTTTTTAGTTTAATTTTTTATGTAGTTGTTCAAAATAATTTATAATTTTGTTAAATCACTCGAAATAGTTCTAATAGAGACCAAAATTAGTAATTGTACCAAAATTGATCTTAATTTGAAATGCAAAATTGGATAATTTTAGTACTATATACCAAAATAGATTAGAAATGCACAATTGGACCAAAATTGTACATTTTTTTTATATTGGTTGCCCAAAATTACTAGAATTTCTTAGACAACTCGAAAATTCATATTATGTTAAGATTTGAGCAAAAATGTATAATTCATTTTAGTATGGCGTCAACGAGCGGCACAACCCTATTGGATGAGACTGATTGGGATAAGGAGTTGATCTCTACCATATTTCCGCAGTTGAGAGGTGATTGCATTAGCCCCATCTGTTGGTTTCCGATCAAGGGCCACAAGATCTCCCTATCATATGTAAGTTTACATTTGAGAAATAATTTAAATTGTTAATTTTTATTTGAAAAAATATCTCAATTGTTAATTGTTATTTTCATTTGTAATTTATTTTAGGATCATGACATGACGGAGGTGAGGAATAACCTCATGACCCTAAAATATGACGTGCGCTATGCACCGACATTACAGAGAATGGGGCTATGGCATGTGTCACAGCTCGCCCCTGTAACCGCAGATCCCGCACTGATATCTGCGTTGGTCGAGAGATGGCGGCCGGAGACCCACACATTCCACCTACCCGTTGGAGAGATTACCATCTCTCTCCAGGACGTGAGTTGTCTATGGGGTCTGCCCATTACTGGAGATGCTGTGGCCGGTGTGGAGTACGGAGACTTTGTTCAGGTCGTGACCGATCTGCTGGGTGATGGGTTGATGAAGCAGAGGAATACAGCGCGTGGCCTGATCGACTCCAAGAACGACATCAGTATACCAGCTTTGCGGCAGCGTTTCAGGTGACTTTAAATTTAATTAATTGCGTGCATGTAATTTTTTAAATAATTTGATTGCGGCATTTACATTGTATATAATAATTTTGCAGTGGAGAACTAGCCGAAAACGCCGATCCTGTTGAGGTTGCACGGTGGACACGGGCTTACATCATGGAGTTGTTCGCCTGCTGGATGTTCCCAGATTCATCTGGGGGCACTGTTCCCGGCTCTCTATTACTGTTTTTGGTGGACTTGGAGAACCAGCGTAAGATGAATTGGGGTGCGACGGTCTTGGCATGTCTACACACTTGGCACGAGTGGAAAAAAGTTGACCCTGCAATTGCAACCCCACCGCACGCTCTCTTCTTTTAACAAACCAGTCGACACACTTGGCAAACGTCTCCTCAACAATTGCGGCAACTGGTAACCTGCGAAAATTACAACATACTATTAAATTAAAAAACATAAAACCGTCAATAAATAATAAAATTTTCGTTGATTATAAAACACAAACCTTCGGGAAGCTTTGAAGACATTGTTGAGCGATTCAGAACTGTTGCTAGTCATGATTTCCCAACGAGCCCCGTTATCCATAGCTTGATATACCTTCCATGGCTTAGACAGTTCTGCCTCGTTATTAGGATCGTACTTTCCACATGTATCTAAGTATTTCAGCCATTCGGGATTTCTCCTTCCGATTGCATCGAGACCTTCTACCATTCTTCTTGGTTTTTTCTTTTTCACCAAGATTTTGAAAAAACCTGCAGCAACTTTATCCTTGCAGTGTTTACCAAAATTCTCAAATACATGTTGAGAGCAGTATTTGTGAACACACTCCCCGTTCTCCTCAGACCAACCCAGATCATCCTGTATGAACACCTTTTTTATGCCCATGGCCCGGTCAGATACCACACACATGAATCTATTCGGACCAATTACAACCTGTCTCACCCACTTCATAAACCACCCCCAATTCTCAAATTCCTCACTCTCTACCAGCCCAAATGCTAGCGGAATTAACTGGTTCTCTGCATCATATCCGGTGACAATCAACAATTTACCATTGTATCTACCTGATAGGAAACAAGCATCGATGCTGATTACTGGTCTGAGGTGACTCACTGCTTCAATACATGGCCCCCAAGCCCATGCTAATCTCATGAAATACCGGTACCCATCTTTTTTTGTTCGCTTTGAAACAACTTTATATTTGGTTCCTGGATTTGCCCTTTTAATTGCATCCAACAAAGGGACAAGAAGCCCGTAAGACCCCTCCCAACTACCAAATGCCCGAGCAATGGCTAACTCTCTACCACGCCACAATTTGTTATATTTAGGGACGATTCCCTCGTACTTTTGAGCAACCAGATCGGTGATGGCCCTGATACTAATATCAACATTTTTTCGTAATGACAATTTTATGCAGTTGGCGACCATTGCGGACGTCAACTGCGCATGATCTGACCTGGATGCCTCAGCGTAGCATGTGTGAGGTCCCTTATGTGTTGTGATTGCCCAGTCATTACCAAAACCGGTAGCCCTCGCAACCAATACCCACTGGCAACGGTCGCTCTTGCACTTAAACCTCAACCTTCTTGTGTCGCTATGTGTCTGATTCACCTCGATATTTTTCTTTATATGCCAATGGCTTATTTTTTCTTGCATTTGCTCTTTGCTGGAGTATGTCATCCCCTCAGACAATGCATGTTGTTTTCCATCCTATTTCAAAAAATTTAAAATTTTAAAATTAACGAATATAAAAATTTCATAATTTATAAATGATTTTTTAAAAATTAATTAAAAATAAAACACACCTCAGAATTTGCAAAAAAAGAGCTGTCAGCTTCTTCAAACCCTGATGTGTCATGAAATTGCTCGAACGGGTGTCCTGATGCACCACCCGACACCTGCCACTGTCGTCTACCAAGTACAGGAAAATTTGTATCCACATCACTGAAATCAGTTGCCCCACCGCCATCACTGGCTTCCCAATTTTCTTCTGCCTCCCGCTCTTCGGGATCTTCATCTGTATTTTCAGCATAATAAAGCGGTTCCGGAGTTAGAGATCGATTCCGGTCAGTTTGGGCACGGCTAGAGCTAGTACTAGGACGTCCCCTCTCAGGTTGGACCCAACTAGAGCTAGTACTATGACGTCCCATCTCAGGTTGGGCCCGACTAGAGCTAGTACTATGACGTCCCATCTCAGGTTGGGCCCGACTAGAGCTAGTACTATGACGTCCCCTCTCAGGTTGGACCCAACTAGAGCTAGTACTATGACGTCCCATTTCAGGTTGGGTCCGACTAGTACTCCCCAAAGTTAGGGCCTGTACAGGACCCGTCACAGATTGCTCAATAACCCTACCCTGTGTCATTTGCGGCATAGGTCTGGTGCTCTGTCTGGGGTTATTTCTGGTATTTTGGTTTGGGTTACGTCTGGGGTTCTGTCTAAGGTTAGCTACAATATATAACTCTAGGAACTTGAAAGGAGTGGTCAAATTCATTGTCATTTGGGTATACAACCCCCAGCTATTATCGTCTTGTACCGGTAGCTGTTGGAACCAGGTCTGGTTGCTTTGACCAATATTGATCCTTGCAGAAATTACCAGTTCATAATAGTTCGGATCAATACCAACTTGCTGATACACTTCTCTAGTTATACCTCTAAAATCTAAATCTGGGTTGATATTGAACATTTTCGAAGGTTGGGTACTGTAATAAGCACCATTTGGCCCGACTAAAACTTCACCACCAAAATAACAGGCAATTCCAATCATAATTGGTTGAACAAAAACCTAACAATTAATAAATTTATAGTCAATTAAAAATATAAAATAATAATTAAAAAAAACGGACTAAAGAGAAAAAAATACTTACAGCTCTTGCGCTGCTGTCTGCTGATTGTGGAATGAATACAGTGGTAAAAAACTAATTTTTATAGCAGAAAAAGGTGGTGCGCGAACTCAGCTTGCGGACTGAGCTAGGTGCGCCAACTTAGCTTGCGGACCAGGTGGTGCGCAAGCTGAGCTTGCGGTTCTGTGTTGGTGCTCGAACTGAGCTTGCGGGGGTGTCAATTTTCGAGATTTTTGGATCTGGGTTTTTTTTATTTAATTTTGATTTATCCGGGTGTTAGATAAAAAAAAAACGGCTTTTAATTCCTTCAAATTATATCCTTATATTTTATTTTTATTTTTATTTTTACGCCACAAATCATTAAAATCAGAAAGTGGAAACGGTGAAAATAAAAAAGTATGGAAATCGAGTACCCGACCGTGTGACATATTTTTCTGTATTATAGTTCTTCTAAAATTTATAATATTATATTTACGTTTTTTTTTTACAAATGTTATATGTTTTTATTTTTTAATAATAATAAAAAAATATATTTTTAAAATGAATTTTAATATAAAAGACGATAAATGGAGTAAATTTGTGAATTTTTTAAATTTAGAAGAGTAAAATATAATATTATAAATTTTAGAAGAAAAAAGTTGAAAAGAAGATAGGAATTAACTAATAATATTTATTTAACATGCTTGATTTTAATGCTCTTGAATCTTACTTTGACCATCCGGTCTAAGTACAAAATTTTAAAACTGTCTCAGAGACTCAGACCATCTCCTATATATATTTTTATAAAACAACGCAACAAGAAGTGAGCAGCTGAACCGAATAAAAAATGGGTCCATCTTTGCTACTATTCCATCTGTTAGCAACAGCATAAGAATTGAATTCGGATCATTCAAATTTAAAATACAAGGACAATATCTTTTTCATTAAAAAAATACAACGACCATATTAAACGTCTGGTTTTAAATTTAAGAATTTAATCTGAGTCATTGCTGAAATATAACCTCTTTTTGTTAAAAGGAAAAAAATCTTGTAAATCTTAATATATATATATTAAATATTTTTTTAAGAAAATTAAACATACAGTTCTGCATTAAAAAATAAAAGTTCATCACAGACTGCACAAATTTGCATCATTTGAAATATTTCAAACTTTGAGTTAATTAGAAACAAAACCGTAATGTTCAAATCCTCTCTGCGGGAATCTTAAAGCATGATAATACTTAAGTTTGATTCGGTGCAATTCGAACTAGTTTCGAACTGAACAGGTTCGAAATTGAAAGAGTTTCAAACTGAGTCAAACTCAGTTCGAGTTCAATTCAAATCAATTTCGAACCGAACTGGGTTGATTTGTTTCGAACCGAATATTTTTTCAAATTGAACTTAATCGAATCATGAGCTACAAGCTTTTTGTCCACCCCTACTCCTTGTTGCATTTTCAATAGCCATTCAAAAATAATTTGACCTGATTTTAAATAAGCTGAAATTTGAGATGTTTCTGAGAATACTGACTAGACCGAAATTTTTATTTTATCATAATCCGAAAAAAAATTAGAAAACCACAAATTATAGAGAATTCCAAAAATATTAGGACCGCCAATTCAATTTGCAGGCCAATTAATGGAGGTCTGCAGATTGAATTGGCAGACCCAAAATACTATTAATTGCACTATAGCATACTGAAATTGGGATTTTGAAGGACCCATCAATTGAATCTACAGGGTCCACAGATTACATTTGCAGCTCTAGTATTTTTGAAAATTTTCAATTTCAGTGATGGTTTGATTTTTTTTAAATGGTTTGAATAAAATTTTAGGCTGATTAAACCGTACCGGGTCTCAGAAATTCTCATCAGTCTTTTTCTGTTGAGGCGTCAGGCGTGAAGCCTTAGGAAAATATTCTAGTTATAATACTCCCAAATGGCCAAATCTTTCAACATATATAATATTCCTTGGTACCCGATACCGGATACTCATATCTTTTCCTCCAACGATCAAGGTAGAGTGCATGTGCCAAGTACTGCTAATTAATTAATACATTTTTTTCCATACCGGCATGAATCAGAATCCTAAAGATTGACATTGCATAATTGCTTTGTGTTGATTCCTATCCCATACATAAATATCTCTGGACCGCTAAGGACCTAGATGCTAACTTTGTACATGATTAGTAATTTTTGTTATTATTTTTTTTTTAATAAAAGGCATCAATAGTCCGTTTCATATATGAAGCATTGATAGTTAATTTACATACTACGTAGAACTGTTTGCATCTAAGCAACATCCTCAAAAGCTAAAATAAAACAAAATATAAAAGCTCGATGTTTAACAATCAACCAAAATATAGCAAGGAAAAATAAAGCTAAAACATAAGTCATGCTGGGGGTGCTAAGCCACCCCAGCATTTGAAAAAAAAATATTACCGAGCATTGAATTTTAAGTGATTTTTCCATTTTATATGTACTATAGCCCCCCCTATGTATAATATATAAGTAAATTTGAAGGGGCTAAGAGGAAAATTTCAAAATTAAAATAACAGATACTCAAATGAGATTATTACTGAATTTTATATTTAAGAAATCATAGCTCAAAATTAAAAATAATATGAATATTATGTTTTTTGTTTGAATTTGATAGATGTGACATTTTAAAAATTGGTGATAATTATTTATAATCTATTGTATTTGTTTATGAATTAAACGGTGAAAGATCTTATTATTGTGTGTTATACTGTATTATATAAAAAATATTATTATAAAATTAAAAATAATGTATAGCCCCCCTATACTCAAATTCTAGTTCCGCCTCTGAAGCTAACCCTAATCCACCAACAGTTAGGTTAAGATAAGAAGATCCAAACAATGGATCTATACAAAATTCAGAACTAGTCTTTATGGTCTCACGCTGCTATATCACCAGCACCTCCCTCCAGTAGTAAGGTCTATCCATCATGTCCATCTCCCTGATATGACACCATACGGTTATCAGTAGGGTCCCACACCCGCAGCGGTATCGCATGGATATCATTCGGCAGCCAATCAACAGCAACCAACTTAATCCTCTTGTCCATATATCCTGACCAATATTCAAATACAGAGAGTATAAGTAAAATAAGAGATCGAACAGTTTTAGGGGGTGAGTTTTGAAAGATGATTTCGTTGCGGTGTTTCCAAAGTGTTTAGCACACGGCGCTAAAGATTCCTAAGAATGCACTTTTGCTATGATTATGTAATGTACCTGCAAAATCAAAAATGTTTTTACAAGTTTTTCATTGGTCAAATATATTTTGGCATTGACCCATCCAAAACCAGATTTGTCGAGCAATTAGATATCTAAGAAATAAATAGTTGACGGTTTCTTTTTTGGTGCAAAATTGACATTTTAAATCTCCTGTCCATCCTCTTTTGTGTAGGTTTTGTTTAATAATTTTTGTTATTGAGCAAAATATTTGTTAACTTAAAAGAGTTAGTAGTTTGGAGTTCTCTCTTGAGCCATTTTGTTCTTTTACTTTTTTTTTTGTTATGAATTTTGATTTGTCTTGTGCGTACCAATTTTACTAATATGATATTTGATTGTTTCTTTTTTTCGGGAAAATTGGTTATTTATCACTCCAAAACTTTCAAATATAAAAAATGGCATCACAAAACTATAAATATGAAAAATGCCACTCTAAACTTAGTTAATTCTCAAATCTGCCACAAATACACAAATTTTATATTTGTTTTTATTAAAAATGAACTGAAAAATACAGTTTTGAGATACATATTTATGTATTTCCCTATATACCCTTCAGACCCCTCATTATACGTATCTCAAAACTGTATTTTTCAGTTCATTTTTAATAAAAAAAAGTATAAAAATTGTGTATTTGTGGCAAATTTAAGAATTAACTAAGTTTAGAGTGGCATTTTTCAAATTTATAGTTTCGTGATGATATTTTTCAAATTTGAAGATTTTGGAGTGACAAATAACCAATTTCTCTTTCTTTTTCAGTCACATAACAGTGGCTTATGATATCATGTGGTTTTTATGAGACAGAGATGAAAATCTGAAGAGAAAAAAAAACAATATCTTGCTGTATATAAATCATTTCTTACAATTCTAAGTTGATACATATAGCCGTCGGTACCTATTTTTATTTTTTGTAACAATTGTAATTTGTACCAATCGTTTACTTTATTTCTTAAATTGAATGTTGCACTTTTACTTTTAGACTCCTGATATAATATTCTTCAACATAGTAGCTGTCAGGAATGCAACTGTCAAAATATTATCCCATGCTTGTTTGGTTCGAATTCGCATCCTCTGAGATATCAAAGCAGGGGTGGACCCAGGATTTTTGTCAGGGGGGGGCAAAAAAATATCGAATCGGATTTAAATAGCTAATCGGGTTCAAATTCATTAACTAATTAAGTACTTAATAAAAAATAATAGTTTAATTTATACTTTTCAATTATCTGACTTGTAATTTCTGATATTTTAATCTATAATTCTAATTATTAATCATAATTGAAGAAATTTATTTTAATTTTAATTCTAAATTTAACCCGAACTATAAATTAAACGTCCAGCGGGGGACAAAAAATTTTCCAGGGGGGCAGACTCGATCGAAACGTCCCAACTTCCACTAAAACGCAAAATCCAGGGGGGCCCCTGTATCAAAGTACAAATAGTTTAAGGTAAATCTTAACCGTTTAAATAGTTTCGCACGAATATCAAAGTACAAATAATACTATCCCCGAATAGGCACCGAACACGGATCCGGCGGTCACGCAAAAATTGAGATATCTCAGAGGATACTCACTCGTTTGGTTCACTGAGACGGGAGAAAAAAGTTAAAAAACAAGGAATAAGAAAATCAAATAACTATATAATATTTAGTTACATGCTTGACTTTAATGCTTCAACTTTGAATCTTACTTTGACCGTCCGATCTATGACAAAATTTTATAACTGTCGCAGACCATCCCCTATATATTTTTATAATACCATACAAGTGAGCAACAGAACCGAATCAAAATGGGTCCTTTTTGCTACTATTCCATCAGGTAGCAACATCATAAGATTTGAATTCAGATCATTAATTCTGATCTAAAATACAAGGACCATATTAAAGGTCTGGTTTCAAATTTAAGAATTTAATCTCATGACTCATTCACGAAATATAACCGCAGCTTCTTCTTTTTTATATAGAAACAAAACCCTGTAAATCTTAATTAATATATATATTTAAAATATTTTTACGAAAATTAAACATACATTAAAAAAGAGAAGTTCATCACATAATGTACCGGGTCTGTTATTTTATATGCAATCCGAAGTACTGTCTAAGCAAATCAGTCTTTTTTCTGTTCAGGCGTGAAAACTCAGGAAAATAGTACGTCTTGTTATAATGGATCCGCATCTGCTGCGATTCTTCGCTCATGAACAGTGACCTGCAATTCCTGCTTGTTCAAATCTAACTGTTGAATTATTTTGAGATTCGTGCAGGAAAAAATTAGCTGCTTTGAGAAACGTACACGAAAATATTGGACGGTCAGATTTGGAAAAACAGAGATTTTAGGGTTCCTTTTCACTCTTTTGGAATCGCAGCAGATCCTGTTATAATACTCCCAAATCTCTCAACATAATATAATATTCCTTGGTACCCGATACCGGATACTCAATATCTTTTCCTCCAACGATCAAGGTAGAGTGCCAAGGTACTACTTATTAATACATTTTTCTCCATACCGGCATGAATCAGAATCCTGAAGATTGACATTGCATAATTGCTCTGTGCTGATTCCTATCCCATACATTTCTGTAGGATATATATATATATGCTATATAGAGAGAGAGAGAGTTAGTCGGGTTACGGTACATGTAAATGATATATTTTACTTCACACTTATATTTTTGTTTTTAAAGTTTAAGAAGTCGATTCAAACCGTTCAAGATGATCTCCATAATAAAATGTGCTTGGAGACAAAATTTTATATTTTTTGAAATTTTTTTTCTATTTTTTTTAGAATTTTTCAAAATAACTATTTTTCAGAAAATTATGAACCATAAAAAATAGCGATTTTAAAAAATTCTAAAGAAATAGTAAAAAATTCTAAAAAAAAATGTAAAATTGGGTCTCCAAGCAAAATTTTACCAGTCATATTATTTGATAAGATGGATATGAATAAGAATATGTTAAATTTGTTTATTAGATAAAATATGGTGTAAAAATGAGTTAGGCTATGGTACTATGCATAATGTTGTGCTTGGATGGGGAAAGAATAGAGCTATTTTTGGATTAGCTCCACTATTTTTAATTTTGAGTCATCCAAACACAAATTGAAAAATTGAATTAGCTCAAGAATAATTCTATTCTACTAATCCAAAGAAATGGTTGAATAGCAAAAAGAGAGCTATTAGGATCAGTGATATTAATTAAAAAAATAGTTTTCATTCTTCTCAATTAGAATTAGTTTAAATATTAATATAAATTAAATAAAATATCTGATTAGTATTAAATAAATATAATATATTATTATATTAGTATTAAATAAATATTGGTTTAAATATTAAATGTAATATAATATTAATTTAAATAATATATTAGTATTGAATAAATATAATATCAAATATTAATATTAAATAAAATATTAGACTAAATACAATATAATATTAAATTAATTATAAAATATAATATAATATAAATTAAATATTAAATTAGTATCAAATAAATATTATATTATATTAAATTAGTATTAAATAAAATTTTATATTAAATACAATATAATATTAGTTTAAATGTTAAATGTCATACAATATTAGTTTAAATATTGATTAGTATTAAATAAATATAATATCATATTCAGTTAGTATTAAATAAATATAATATTAAATTAAATTAGTATTAATAAATATAATATCAAATTAGATTAGTATTAAATATACTATCAGTTTAAATATTAAATGTAATAAAATATTAGTTTAAATGTTAAATATAAATATAATACTAGTTTAAATATTAGATTAGTATTAATAAATACAGTATCAGATTAGATTAGTATAAATATAATATATTATCAGTGTAAATATTAAATGTAATATAATATTAGTTTAAATATTAAATATAATATAATATTAGTTTAAATATTAAATTAGTATTAAATAAATATAATATCATATTATATTAGTATTAAATAAAATATTATATTAGTTTAAAAAAAGTTAGCTTTAATATAATATAATATTAGTTTAAAAATTAAATACAATATAATATTAGTTTAAATTTTTAGATTAGTTTAATCATTATTTTATTCATTCCCTTCATCGATTTTTCAAATATACAATTCAAACGATATTTTTACTAATCCGAATAGTTCAAAGTTAGCACTATTCTCAAACCACTCGGATTAACAGTATTCTCAATCACTAATTCAAAAATTGCTATTCTTGCACTAAATCCTTGCACAATCCAAACGCACCCCATGATTTAGTCTCTAATACGAATTAATATTTTTGTTTTTTTTAAATTCTAACGGTCGATCCAAACCGTTCAAAATAATTTTTATATGAATATATACATGCAAATCAAATTTTATATTTTTTAGAATCTTCTTACTATTTTTTAAGATAGTTAGAAAATCACTGTTTTTGGATGGTCTAGAATTTTCAAATCAAGTGATTTTCTACCTATCTTAAAAAATAGTAAAAAAAATTCTAAAAAAAATAAATTCGATCATCAAGTAGATATTTATATGGGGATCGTGTTAAATGGTTCAGATCAACCATTAAGATTTTGAAAACGGAAATATTGATCCGTATTACGGATCAACCCGTAATATGCATAGTACCATAGACTCACTCATAAAAAATATATATATTAACTTATCAAAAAAGGATGTGGTTATTATCGAATAAAAATATTTTATTAATTTATCAAATAAAAATACGATGGAAGACTATTATGTGTCCATTATCTAATAGGATAATTGACAAAGACAAAATCATGTAAAATATTATTCAATTACAAAATGTTTATACTTATGATAAGATTGATTCATACAATATTTCATACGATGTTGTTAATTTATAATTATATATTTTTAATAATAATGAAAACAACTAATAAGTATTTTTATCTGATATATTATGTGGATGTTTTAGTATAATGTATTATATTTTACTTGTTTACAATTTATTTGAATAAACTATTTATATTATTAGTTTTCAGCTTTTATACGGAGTTGGAAGTAAAACGATATTTGTATCTTAACTGATCATCTATAAATAAATGGTCTAATGAACGAATTTTTCCGATAGAATATCATATCATCAAATAAACATTGTATATATCTTAAAAAATGCGTTGTACATAAAAAATTTCTGTCATTATTGATGAACTCTGATCAGCTGCATGCCAAAGTCCAAATCAAACGACAAACAAGTATTAATTTTGGCGACATAATTAAAGGTGGGTATTAAATTAGCTGTCGCCTACATTGAGATCGATACTGATCACATGCTTAGTTATGTGGCTAAATCAATTGTTGAGTAGTTGTCTTCCCAGAACCAATTAACTTCCATGCCTCCTAATTAATTAAGGGATTTATGGCAAAACATAATGGATACAAATAATTATATATGTTGTGGTCTTTATAGTTTAGGGGTCACCAATAGTCGTCAACACTCATTTAAATATTCGGCAATATTAATGATCATTGATGCATAATATGAAATATATATAATAAAATGTCCTAGAAAATCAAATTTTACATTTTTTAGAATTTTTTACTATTTATCAAGCTAGTATGAAAATCATTGTTTTTAATGATTCCGAAATTTTTCACTGTTTGTTAAAATAAGCGATTTTAAAATTGACTTAATAAATTGTTAAAAAGTTCCAAAATATGTAAAACTTGGTCTCTAAGCATATTTTAATATAGAGATCACATCCAACAATTTGGATTTTGAAAATTGGAAAACTAATTGGTTGCACCACGGCTCCGGAACAAACGTTTTGATATTAACCAAACTATATATATTTATAGAGTAAGGCTATTGTGCATTGCGAATTAAATGGGGTGTTTTAATTTGCGCTCATATCGCTATTTCCAAAGTTCAAATAGCCGATCCGAATCGCTCAACATGTTCTCCATATTGAAATGTGCTTGGAGACCAAATTTTACATTTTTTGAATTTTTTTTACTATTTATTAAGCCACTTTGAAAATCACTGATCCAACGGTGACTCAACCAAACAGTGAAACCGTTGGATCAGCGATTTTCAAAGTGGCTTAATAAATAGTAAAAAAATTCCAAAAAATGTAAAATTTGGTCTCCAAGCACATTTCAATATGGAGAACATGTTGAGCAGTTCGGATCGGCTATTTGAACTTTGAAAATAGCGATATGAGCGCGAATTAAAACACCATCTTTAATTAGCAATGCACAATAGCTTTACTCTCTCTCTCTCTCTCTCTATATATATATATATGCACATGAATACCATGATAAGTGTAAATTTAATTTCTATAAAATTTTAGTGTACAAATTAATATTCATGGCATTCATGCTTGTAATTTTATAATGCACCTGAGCACCTCAGTATCCAAACGGTCATGATTACTTTTGTATGATAATTTCCATTTTTCTTTTAAATAATCAAATATACAACAGTTAAATATAAAGTTATAAAGGATTCCATGATGCTAGGTAACTAATTGAAATCGCGCTAAACCTACAGTTTAGTATATATATACTAGCCGACCATTATTTTCAAAAGTATACATCATGCATGCTAGGCTGCTAGCTTCTCTTTAGCTCAAGTTACATTACACCAATCATGATAGGTGCCTTGAATTAATAATCCGTTATTTTGCTATGATAATGAATTGATCAATGGAAAATACACGTAATTAACAATCGACTGATTACCGAATCATATGATTAACAAGCCATCTAATTAATGTTATAAAAATCTTCGTATTAAATTATTAACACGGTAACACCTTTTTTCCAACCCTCCCTTGCCTAGGTTAAAATTTATTGTGGGTAGAAAAGTCACATTTGGTGGGCTCAACCTATTCTACCTTTTTTTTTTTTTAAAACAAGCTCTTTTAAAGCTTGCATAAATAGGTTTTTGCATTCAATGGTTTCGGCCTTTTGGGTCAATACTCTGTGAATCTATTTTTATTTTAATTTTCAGTGACCATTACAATATATGAAATCTACTTAATTTTATTGGGTAAATTTTGCTGGAGGTCACTAAACTGTCATTTGTTACGAATTAGTCACTCAATTTTGATTTGTTCATTTTTAGTCACTCAATTTTGTTATTTGTCCCAATTAAATCACTTTATACTTTTATATTCAAAATCTTAACAGAATATTTCCATTATGTTAGTATTTTGAATGAAATATGCTAATTCCGTTAGTATTTTTGGACATAATGAGTATATTCCGTTAATATTTTAGATGGAATGAGAATATTCCATTAAGAATTTGGATGGAAAAGTATAAAGTGATTTGATTGTGACAAATAACAAAGTTAAGTGACTAAAAAGAAACAAATCAAACTTGAGTGACCGATTCATAACAAATAACAAAATTTAGTTATCTCCAGTGAAATTTATCCAATTTTATTTTATCAATTCTACACCCAATGACCACTTACTTTATTATTAGTAATAAATAGTAATACACTATAGCTACAGTACAATTACACACTCCATTAAACATTTTGAAGGCCTGAACTGCTGGTAATTAACTTGTCACTTGATTGTATGCATGTATGTTACTGTGTGTCTATATATAGTTAGCCAGATCATGGTGGTAAATATTGGCTTTAGTATGTATAGTTAGCCAGAAAATAAAATCGCCGAACTGATTTTAATGGTAGTTACTGTCAGAAAGGCGTCGTCATGATATTATTATATGTTTCAAATGTAATATATATATTATTTTTACTGAAAAACGGTGCATATCTGTGTACGTGTGAAACAAGGCAGAAACAGATGTCGCAGAGAGTATTAATTTGGATCCATGTAGAAAGGAAGAGGATAGAAATTAGAAAATAATACCCCAAGTCCCCATGAAGCATATGCATGAGAAGCTGAGGCCTGAAAACCTAGCAGTTGCATGCAGAGACCAGCAAAACAGCTATTCCGGTCTTAGGTAATAAAGTTGACAGTTTTTTTACAAAAACCCCGGGTTATGGTAAATTTTAAGAGAGGTTATTTTTGTTTTCCCAAAAGGTCCTTAAATTGTCGAAGATGTTTCAAAGGGATCAGTTTTCTCTATTAATTTTTATTGATTTCTTGCTAATAAATATTTATCAATGTGTGGTGTACATCTAATATTTAAAGTACGAAATTAATTACTATATTACAAAACTATCTACTAATTTTTAATTATTTTTAATGTGCCATTCTTTATATATGATAGTATTTGTCCCAATTATGCAGTTTTATTATGAATTGTTAAAAGAATATATAAATATATATTTAATAAATAAAACTAATTTATAACATAAGAGTGTTCTAGTTTAGTCGTTTGTGCTCTTTATCACACTTTCATAGGCTATAGGTTCAAACCTCACATGACAAAATTATTTTCTAATTTGAGAACAACTAGAGAAAATTTTGCATAAAAAAGACTACATGACATTTTAAACGCGCGCGGCAGCCGACTGCATATGCGGTATGCGGTCCATAGAGCCACATTTTAAAACATTCATTAATACGATGGTTTAAATTAACATTTTTAATATTTCTTTCATCCCTTACCTTTGTATATATAAGATTTTTATATGCATTTAATAACTCGTGGCATTTCAATTTCATTTTGAAGACCTCAAGGACACGATATCCCAATTCAGAATATCAAGATTTTCCCCTCGATCGGGTGCAGGGGCGGACCCAAGTTGAACCGGGGGGGGGGGGGGGGGGGGCAGCTGCCCCCCCTGGATTTTACGTTTTAGTGCAAGTCGGGATGTTTCGATCGACTCTACCCCTCCCTGGAAATTTTTTTGCCTCCCGCTGGATGTTTAATTTGTTGTTCGGATTAAATTTAGAGTTAAAATTAAAATAAATTTCTTTAATTATGATTAATAATTAAAATTATAGATTAAAATATCAGAAATTACAAGTCAGAGCATTGAAAATTATAGATTAAAACATTATTTTTTATTAAGTATTTAATTAAATAATGGATTTGAACCCGATTCGATATTTTTTTGCCCCCCTGACGAAAATCCTGGATCCGTCCCTGATCGGGTGCAAGATAAAATAAATCATTTCAAAACATCAACATAAATTCTAGCTAGTATGTTGTTAGTGTTATATGATATTAATATCAAAATTTATTGAATAGACTTTAAATGATGAATCTATATTGTTCAAACTGTTCTACTTTATGAGTGATACATTTATATGCAAAATTTATAAACAAATTTCGAGTTATTTTAGTACCAGGTTAAGCGGTACAAAAAAAAGGTTGAAAAATAAATGTATTAAAATTAACTTAAAAATGCTCATATTTGACAGCTTGACTTGATACTAATTAAATTAAAAAAATAAAAAAATTACATGTAAATGCACAACTTATGAAGTAAATCGGTTTGAATTCAATTCGATAAATTTTATAATTAATAGCATATAAGCTGAAATGACATTAATATCATACTAGACTCTATCTAAGGATTATAATCATTATATGTTCCCTAGTATCGATAGAATTAAATTATTAATATTAAAATATGTGTAGATATATCGGCAACGGATTAACTCAACTATTCTGATAGTTATTAAAAATATATCATAATTTGTAACTCGGACACTTTGAAACATGATCTGTGCTTTGAGGATCATACATGAAAAATAATGAAACACTTAATGATACTTCAAAATTATATAAAATTATACATTTTCAAATTTACAACGTTCTAGATTTAACGATCTCTGAGGAACACTGAATGATACTTAAAAATTATATAAAATCTAATTATAGTCAATCTGTAATGTTAACATGCCTATAAAAAAAAATTATACTTAAAATTCTTTGTACTTCATTTGAAAATATACAGTAAAAAAATATCATGTTAAAATATTATCAACGGATCTATTACCCTTACTCCCTTAGTATACTGTAGTTATGCATTGACTGGGTAATAACTGAAGGATATAAATAGAACATTTCAGCGGGAAATATTAGAAATTGAAAAAAGACTGTGGTAGTTAAATAACATAGGTACAGAGGTTTACATAAATTCTAGGGTGGAATTAATATATACCCCTCAAAAAATCTTGAAATTATGTACTTACCCCTCTAAAATTCATAATATCATAATTGTGACGCATATTAAGTGACATTTAGGCACATGCTTTGTGCATGCATTACGATTAAGAAAATGAACAATAATTTGCTTTGAAAACCGACCAATCAGAAGACTAATATTTCTGCTAAACATGCTATATACTTTTTATTATTTTAATAAAAGGTAATCAGGTACTCTGTAAATTTAAAATAAGTTTTAATAGAAAATTCAATAAATTAGATAAATTTGTGAGTTTTTGAAATTTAGAAGGATAAATTTTTGAGAGAAAAATATGTAATTCGTAGTTTTTGATATCATCACTTACTTTTATTCACACAAACAAAACAATGTTTAACATTCAACCAAATAAGTTACAAACTTCTTGATAGCCGTATAAACAAATAGAAGTGCCGCTACAGTTTATATCAATATTGAGAAATAACATGCATGACTTATGTATTGAAATTAAAAGTTTCATATATATTAAAAAAAAAAAAAAACAGAACACAAGGAGACAAAACAACTAGGGGGTAATTGAACAACCCTCGAACCTATAAAAAATGAAATCCCTAAATCTTATATGACACATGAGACTGTGGCAACTGTTACCACCACAAGCCCCTCACTTGTTGACATAATATTACAACATAACTCAGCACCTTTGACTCAGAACCATTGTTTTTTGTTATCATTTAATTTTAATTTGAATTCATTGTTTCTCTGCACACTGTTGTGTTTCTGTTATCATCTTTTTTTATCTCTATTGTATGCTTGTCGGAACTCATCAAAAGGGTAAAAGTTATTACATGCTTTTTATCATTGAGATATATATATACTCTATTAGGATAATTTGCTGTAGCCTGAAGATGTATGAAATCAAAACTTTTTACTGTCAAAATAAGTGTTACATGTATATTTCATATCTAGGTTTTAATGATATATACAACGGCACCGAAGAAAATTTTGTTTAATAAATAAAGTAAGTAACTTTTAAGGCATAGTTATGTGGACTGGTGTGTATAGTAGCACCAAAGAAGGAAGATCCAAAGTAAGTGATGATATCAAATTTAAACAAGGGGACCTCAACACCTCAAATGCCGAAAGAGGTGATGTAGAGAAAAAAGCCTTGTCATGCGCATGTGAAGTACTACAACACTGTTACCATGCTAGAAGCACCACATGCATTTAATGAGTGCTTTTAGCTTTCTCTATTTGCTCAAACATTGCTTCAAGCCTTCAATAGTTTGACCGATGCAGTTCACAGCAAACTTGTGGCATTTGCACAGAGATGGCATGCAGTCTATGTACGTGCACCTAGTCAGCTAGGGAGGCTACCTTGCCGCCTTGCCGGTGGTGTCTTTAATTTACATCTTTAATTTGTGTTATGTATGCACATTTTGGAGAAATCATAAGTGTGGTGCTATATATGTCTGCTTTTTTCTTTTACCATTCGCTAAAATTGAATAATCGAAGTTAACGTGGTTTTTCAAAAAATGAAATATACAAAAACTGTGATTTCTCGTAGTTCCTAAATGGCATCGAAGATTTAATATATGTCCCACCCAGACACTAGTACAGAAAATGCAATTATACATGACATATCATGTACGGATGTGAAAAAATTGCACATTAACAGTGTGTAACGGGAGGAGACGCTTGCGCGAAAAAAAACTTCCACATACACACACGGTCCAATAGTACCAAACAGTGTACCAAAGTCACCAACTTTTGTACATGGTTTGATAATACTGAACCGTGCATGATGGTATATAATCGTACACGGATAGTTAGTTAAAGGTTGTGTATGGTTATCACCAATCTCCAAACACGAATTTATACTTTTAAACCGTGTAGTATTTATTCTCGCTTTTTCAACAAAACTTGCTCAAAAATCAAAATTACTTTCTTGTACCAATCGCCTCCTTGCTATACGCTTTTCACCTTCTGCCCTTAAATTCAATTTAAGTCCGGACCCTCTCCTTTAGGATCTTATCCTCCATCTTCAATTTTCTCTCTTACATCTCACGATGTGGAGATTTAGGTTATCAATTGTGTCTGATTTTGAATACAATTGATAACTTAAATCTGGACTTCACATTGATAACTTAATTGATAACTTGAAGTTCCTCTAACGTCTGATCCACACGCATCGCAATAAGATCTGTGCGTATTCGCTTAAAGATTCGTGCTGATCTCGTGCGCGTGGATTTTAAAGCAATTTGATCCGCGTGCATCACATTAAGATCTGTGCATTTTGCTTCAATATCCGTGCGTGTTCACTTCAAGATTTGTGCTGACCTAGCACAACGAATCTTAAAACAATTCGGACGGTAGAGGAACTTTTCGAATTCAAATTGGAGTGAGATGAATGTTTTATGTTTTTTAATAAAAGGGTAAAATGGGTATTTTATGAATTTAAAATGTGTTTTAATATAAAATACAATAAAATGGGTAACTATGTTATATGTTAGTTTTTGAAGTTTAGAGGGGGAAATAAGTAATTTCAAATTTTAGAGGGGGGAATATGTAATTTTGAAGTTTTTGAGGGGTATACGTGAAATTCCCCCTAATATGTTTGATTATTTTCTGTATGTTGTGATGTTGAATAATTATTGAATTAAGGATGTATAATTGAATGTTTCATGACTAGCAAATATGAATGTTAGCCAATTATAAATCGTAAAAAGAAAAAGAAAACGAAAAAACACAAAACATACACGGTTTAAATTAATAAACCGTGTATAGTTAAGAAAATAATACACGGATGTCTTTTAGGAACCGTGTATATAACTCTTGTTATTGTACACGATTACTTTGACAGTATAGAAAACACCATTTTCATCGCCTTTTTTTTTAGACCTGACACAGGCACACAGCCCATTTCTATTAACCGTGTATGTTAGTCTTATACAAACACAGTTTGGTTACCATGTACAAAGTACCCCCTATTCATATATGACATTTGCTGACACAGTCGTGTTATCGTGTCATTAGCTTTTCGAACCATGTATAGTCACGTGTTATGTACTAGTGAGACTGTGAGAGTGGAGGTGGAGATTAAATCTATATTCCGGATATATTTCAATTTTTTTTTAAAACATATTAGCATTGCATATTCATTTTTACAAGATGGTAACAAAAAAAGAATCAGGTGCTATTTATACCACAATATATATAGCCACCTCACACATATATATAAATAAATATAAATATATATATATATATATATTAAAAAATGAGAAGAGTTTAAATACTTTTATTTTTTGTTCATCTATCATGTTTTCATTTTTTAATTTGCTAATAACATATAATTTTTAAAATTTACATTTCAAAATAAATTTATTAGATATTATTTATATTATTTTCCCAGCCTACACGTAAAAAGTGATCACCCTTTGATTTTATTTTTATATGAATTATTACGTTGAAAAATTAACGTTCAGAAATTATTCATATCATTGTATTTTTGCAAGTTCTTGATATTAAATTTTTATATTTTTTTAATGTGTATGGATTATATGATATAATTTTTTTTCTAACAATTTTATGCGACATTTGAGTTTTAATTTTAAGCTATATTTGAAACCTCCTCTTCATAAAATACCCTCCAAAACTTTCCGTTTGACGATGTGCCACCAATCGATATTGAATTTGTGGGGCTTACCGCTTACCATCCATCAATTCGTTGACAAGTGGAAACTGATTTTACAGCTCAAGGCACCACGCGCCTACAAAGTACAAGTAATAGGATGTACCAATGTGCTTTAATTGATTTTTTTTTTTTCACTTTGGCAAAAATAAAAAGCAATGCAGCAATTAATGATGGTAGGTTTCAAACACCGGCTGAATATTCATTTTTAGAACGTGTTCGGCTGTTTTTGAATTGAATTTTTTTTTTAATATAAATAGTAATTTTTAGTTTAATTTTTATGTCCATATTTATTTTTAATGGCCCGCCGAATATGATCTTAAGATTTTTAAAATATAAAATAAAAAACTTTTAAGAGACTTAACCGTAAACTGTTTGATATACAATGATCCAAAATAGCAAAAGAGCAGAAGAGTGGTACTTAACAGTGAGAAAAAAATGTTACTCTGACAATTACAATTTTTATTACAGTAATGTGAAACGATTATTAATTTAGTAAGATTATTGAATTAACAATCACACTAAAAGTATTATATCATCATTTTGCTTTTGCAATTGCAAAATTCTAAAATTTGAAACTACAAATTTGCTTAACACAATTGAACTTGCAGGATTAAATATGTTTTGAAATTTACTGATTAGTAATTGCTAAAATTAATAACGTGATTAGTAATTACAGGAATAAATATGTTCTATCAAAATCTTTGATCTTTAAATCGATATATTTAATATAAACTAACAAATTTATCATTTTCTTAATTAAATTGAAAGTTAATTAAAATCTTAAAATTTTAATTGTATGTATAAATACATGTTAGGACATGATATACATATAAAATTTACATGCTTAACAATTACCCTCGAAGTAAAAAAATGCATATGTAAGAATATCATACAGTAGGACAAGACAACTAATATGTATCATTGTTTGTAAATAATTGTTGGAATGATATCTGGAGATTTCTTGAAGATAGTGATCTGCCTGCCCTCTACTTGTATAATAGCACAGCTTCGAACTGGTAAATTTACTAAGTTATCTCTCGGCCAGAGAGCCCATATATTCCGTACTTTTGCATGAATAAAGAAAAGAACACAGCAATAGTTTTTTTTTATATATCATGGTTGGATAGTTTTCCAGAGATATCACTAGATTTAGAAAGATACACAAGTACACCATGTTTAATTTTTTTTTTTCTATTTTCCAAAAGCTACGCATCTATGATCTATCTATCTATCAAAACAGTTTCTAGTATCAGTTCTTCAATTGCATTTTTTTTTTATCAAGCCATAGCATTTCCATAAATAGATTACTTACGAATATTAAGGAATCAGCATTTTCAGTTGACAATATTATTAATACAAATTATTAAATTGTTTGCTGTGAATTATATGTTTTCTTAAAGCAAATGTTATTTGGGAAACCTAACCTCTCCTTAGTCCTTACTAATTAGGTAAACTTTGAAAAATAGTTGCCACTTGGCAGGGGTAAAGTAGTAATCTTCCATTCATAAATAACGATCAAAAGAGAGAGAGAGAGAGAGAGAGAGAGAGAATGTTAAAAAAAAAAAGATACAGTACGAAAAGCTAATAAGTCACAGACATAGAGTTTGACCTCATGTGAGAGAGAAGAAGAAATGGAAGAGAGATCTGAACAAAAAAAGATAAAAGAAGGAAGTGGTGTGTTGGTTTCTACACGCGCTTCCATGCATTCCCTGTTCTCTCTCTAAACAATCGCTATCAATAGTATTTTTGTACTGTTTCTCTCTCTAGAGAGTATGAGTATACTCCTTTCTTGCCCTCCAGGGCAAGACACCATTCTCCAGTCTCTTTCTAGCATGCCACGTGGCATGTGAACGCTCAAAGCTTGCTGCCGGGCCTCCTCTCTTCCCCCAAGTTTTTACGGAGGAATTCTCAAAGAAGAAAAAAGAGTTTTTCCATAGGATTAATTAAAGTCCCCTTTGCATAATTCCCCTTAAACTTTCTTGTTTTCATAGTCACTGCTCACTACAGGAAAATCTTTTTTACAAATGTGTCAAGGGATCTAGAAACCTAGACATAAATTAGCACGCATAATAAGATAGCCTATTATTTAAATTAAACATTCGTTGTCAAGGCATACAGTGATACAGACTTAATAAAACTTAATTATTTAAATCTTAAACAATACACTTTTGTATCTCAGTGCTTGTTGAGCCGTGAAGGCAAATATTAGCAAATAGTTTCCAGAGATTGCTTAAATAAATATTAAAGCTGGAGACAAAGCGGACACGATAAAAGGTTAATAAAGATGATTAACGAAGACAGGGATTTGTAATTAGTGACTTTTTATTTAGATAGAGAAAGATTAGATGGAGACTTGGATTTAGCGAGGAGAATTTTGGATAAAAGATATGAGATTGGCCCCCTCCAAACCTATTCACTCTGCTGTGCTTCTTTCTCTCCTTTTAATGCTCCTTTCTTTACCCCACCTCACACTCTCTCTTCACCTTCTCTCTCTAAAAGTGTTAGCAACTCACAAGCCTAAGGTGATGCAGCACCAGCAAGCCTCTGACAAAAGCTAACGCTCAAAGCCAATCAATATGCTTCTGCCAAAAGAGACGAGAAACCAACAACACATAAGGCCCCATGCAAATTTTTAATGCAAAAAACATTAAAAAATAAAAAGCGAGGATCAAATTTTAAATTGTAAAATCCAGGCCCATGCTCCCGGATCCAACTGTATCTGTACATAATCTTATTCAAATCCCCACTTAACAATCTTTTTCTCTAGGAAAACCCAAAAAAAGAACCTATTTCTGATCCTCCCATTACTTTAACAAAAACAAAAACAAAAACAAAAATTTTAAAACGAACCAATTCCAATTCCAACGTCACTAATCAAACATTTACAAATTGATCCTCCACAATGGCCGATCTTCAAAATTCAGCCTCACCAACAAGATCCTTTTTATATGGCACGTCTAATTTAGCTAACGGCCCCTGTACAAAACAAGAATTCTACTGTTGCACAGGATTTAATCAGGATTGCGCTTCTATCCTTCTCCCCACCTTCTCTCCCGCAATCATTTCAGATGTAATATCTTTTCCTTTCAGCCCCTTCCTTTTTATCATATTTACCCATCCTCAACAAAGATTCTTCCAACGAAATCTTGGAACCTTCTAGAATATAATTTCGGGTCGACCGCAGAGATCGAATTCGGGTCCACTTGAAGTGATTTGTAAGCATGCTCAAGCTTCTTTGTTATATCGTAATCTTGCAATATATCAATAATGCCAAAATATAGTATCACATCATAAACCTCGCAACCTTGATTTGAGGTCAAGAACCCGCCTCCATTCATTAAAAACGGGTCCAATCCGAATCCACTATGCCTGGCCAAGTGCTCAGCCCGGGCCGGCATGTTTGCACCCAACTGGATCAAAGGCTTTCTGCATCCCAAAAGAAAGATAATATCAGATTTTGTAACGTGAATGGAGATGATATTATATGTATACATACCTAAAAGCCCAATATCATGGAATTATGCTTAAATATTAATCTAACAAGTGATATTAAATAACATTTGTGGGGGTAGTTGGAGTCTAGTTTAAAATTGCAGAATAAAACGAGCAAACTAACTAAGGCATTAAGGTTGCACAATAAGCAAACAAATGGGGTCTATTTTGATAAGAAATATTACACGTTTGTAAGCCAAGATCGCAGCAAAGAAATTTGCAGCATGATTGGGAACCCCAATTACCTTGAAGTTGGCTTGCAATGTGGGGCCACAAATTTTAGGTTTGCCCCCATTTTATTTATTTTAGATCTTAGTCCCTTTCATAAAAATCATATATCAAACAAATACCAAGCTTATTAAAAAGATTTATCAGAATCACTCTTAATATAAAAAGAAATATCAATGCTGCCTAAATAGGGAGTGCTAGGAAAATTAATGTACTATGAAAAGACGGTATTTGCCAGACAGTAATTAAGAGGTTGATCAATCCAACAATCTCTGCAGGACTAGAATGAATTCATAAATTTTCTTTCAATCAACAAACACAATCAATAAATTCATTTACAATCATGTTATAAAAGACAATGCAACTATAATTAAAAAAAAATATGGAGCTTTCAGTACAATAGTAGACTGAAGTTTTTTTTATTTAGCTGAACTGAGACAAGCTGACCAAGATAGAAAAAAAAGCTTAAATATTTTTAGTTTCAAAATATTACTTAAAAAAAAACATATAACTGATATAAGAAAGTTGCTTTCGTCAGCACGGGTGCTTCTTTAAAAACCATCGGGTGGAGTCAAAGTGGCCAAAATTCAACAATTGGGGACTAAACCATTAAGTAAACGTACCGTTCATCAGGAGCCAGGTCTATATAATCAAGAAAAGACTCGCTCTTGCAAGACATTTCTAGCCACATAAAACAAAAAGAAACAGGAATAAAACAAAAGATTAGATCAATCAAAATCAAGGGTCTTTATCAAGCTTAGGCCCAATAAAGAAAACTTTAGGTCAAATAATTTAACTTACTTGGAGAAGCCATCAATGGTGATAGGCCTATTTTGCTTGCCGTTAAGTCATCCCGAAAATGAATTCCGACCAATAGACTATAATCCATGATCCCTTCTGTTTCCAAAAATTCACAATCTCTCTTGATTTGTCTAAAATTTTAAAAAGTAAATTAAAAATAATTAGACTCGAACACAAATGCCCAAGAATGTTTTGGTTTTGTTTCTCTCAACTGTAACCAGCACTCCAAGTAAATGTTTCCTTTATATTTTGGAGGGTTTTGCATGTGCAGGTACCAATAGCAGTATCATTAATGGCCCAACATATTTTCTTCTTTTTTCTGATATGTTTGACTTGTGATAATTTGGAGTTCACCAAATCATGATTTCTTCAAATCGGAGTGACAAGATAATTAAGCATTACCAACACAACTTAAGAAAATGAGAAAGTCAACTTACTCCAGGATCTCTTTGTACCAAAACGTTTGCACCCGAAAAACAAAATTTAGGTCTAGATCTTTTAAGGTGGTGGTTTCATCAATCTCTTCTTCAATTTTATCTGCTGTTCGACCATACGATGAACCTTTCAAATCGAATCGACGGTGGATGCGGAAATCGGAGCAGAACAGATTCCCCATCACTATAAACCGGATCTATCAAATTATAAGTTGATCAATTAATAATACTTTAAAGACTGGGGACATCAATAATTATATCACAAGAAAAGATTGTTCTTACCTTTTGACCATTGATAGGTTTTACACAATGTACCCCAAAAAACCGAGTTACTAGCGAATTTTGGTACCGGCTCACATGCTCGTAGTAACTAGGCAACATCCGAATCAGCACCTTAATAAAAAAAAGAACAATTTAGGATCAATATTTCAAATCATAAGCCCTAGCATTAGCAGTGCTTACCATAACAACATTAAAACCATCAAAAATTAACAAATGGCACCAAAAATGTCCATTTCATTACCTTTACTTCAGACTTTTTTACGGTTTTAATGATGAACCTATCGTCGTGTGTGAGATAAAAAAAGCTCCCACTCTTCCCAGGAGAAGAGAATTCTCTAAGAGCGTCATCACCGCAAATTGCTAACATGTAATCAGCTGGATCGACCTTAAATAACTCTCTCAAATGCCTAAATTACAAAAGCAACAATAATAAACAATGAAGTCAGCCCCAAATCCATACTGAACTCTAATAAACAATTATAAATACAGATTTAATTTACCTAAAAACCATGGGGCAGTAGTCCTTCCACCTGAACTCAACTGATTGATGGGGTGGTGTGTTTTTTGATCCTTCAGGAGGAAAACGAGTCCAAAATTTCTCTCGCGGGTCGAAATCACCCGGCAAAAGCTCCCTAACCGGTGTCTCTACTGGCTTCCCAACTGAATAACTGTAAAAACCAAAATATTTCTGAAATGTAAGCAAATTAACCAAAGTGTTAGCAGCCGGATATTCAAATTAATCAATAGTAATCAACTTACGCAATGCCCAATTGAAGATTACGCATCAAATCATAATTCTTATGCCCCTTGAAAATCATCTGGCCTGGCTTCTTTGCCTCTGGGGAAACAAACCAGCACGGACTGTGAGGTGAGCGTTGGACCCGACCTGCTCTCTCAAATGCCAACCCATCCTGGTACAACATCGATGCCTCCAGTGGATCAATTATATCACAAGTTATATCTCCTGCCTCGCCATCACTCTCCCAAATACAAATTCTGGGAAAGACCTTTTCGCCACCAGCCCCACTTCCCCGGGCATCGACGGAGGACCTCTTTGTCACAGCCGGATAAAAGGTACCGTTAATGGATTTTAGATCCCTAGGCCCATTAACCCATGTGCCGACATAGCAGCTTCCATCAGGCCAGGTGAACACACCACTCCCCTTTGGCACACCATTCTCCCACATGCCATCGTACCGGTTCCCATTGGCCCAGATCAATACACCTCTCCCACAAATGACCCCGTTTTTCCATTCGCCGACATATTGATTCCCATTGCGCCACGAATACCTTCCCTGGCCATCTTGAAGGTTTCTTCTCCAGGTGCCCTCATAGGTGTCCCCATTTGCATAAACCTTGCATCCCTGACCGTGCTTCCTGTCTCCCATCCAGGATCCCCGATAGGTGGTTCCGTCGGGGCCGGTAAAAATCCCGCATCCCTCCATTCGTCCGTTTCTGAACTCGCCTTCGTAAGTGGCTCCAGAAGGCCAAGAGAACTTCCCCTTGCCATTGGCCTTGCCACGTCTCCATTCTCCCTCATACATGCACCCGTCAGACCAGAGGTACTTGCCTCTGCCATGTGGGGCCCCACTGGAGAACGCCCCGCAGTAGACATCACCATTCGGTAGGGTTTTCTCAGATATGGAAGTCGGGTCAATAGCGGGGGCCACACGACGGCCCCCGCGCGACATCGTTGTGGCTTGGGAGTGTGACGGACAAGTGGGGTCGGTTTCAGTTAGATCGGTATTGGCTAGCCGTCGCATGGCAAGAAGGGAATCTAGTGGGATCGGATCTCTTTTAGCATCAATGGTGGTGGTACAACTAGGGTTTTGAAGAGTAGATCCAGTTTAGAAAGATAGAGAGAGAGGGAGAGAGCAAAGAGGATTGTGCTGTGTTGTACTGGTTTGTTTTTTTCTTCTCTCTTTAGAGCTGTGTTGGCTGATCAGAGAGAAAGAGAGAAGGATTTAGATTAGCAGAGAGAGAAATGGGAAATATGTGTTAAAAGACGAAAATGCCCCAGATAAGAGGGGGGGAGAGTGAACACTCTTGATAACACCCCATGGCTGGGTGGTTTCTTTTTGTAAAGTGGGAGCGAGGACGAGAACAGAGGAGAAATAAATGTCAGTACTGAAATGACTATAATACCCCCTATAGAGAAATTACGGATTCCTCGCTTCGTCTTATCGAATGAGACGGTGGGTTCCACTTTTCAGCAATACGCAGTCGCCAGTCGCCACGAGGAGGAGACGCTCCGTTGTTGTTTTGGAATTTGTTTCTTGTTAATCGGATCCTCCCGAGATAAATAGAATCCGTCTTCTCGTAATAAAGGGGTGGTGGTTTTGGTTATATAATATAATAGGAGTTATTTTTAACGGTACGAAACATTACACCGAAGAGAGGACAAAAAAATGCGTTTGGTTTGTGAGTGAATCTTAGCAGATATTGTTTAGCAGAGGGTGATTGTAATGATCTCATGACATTATTTAGTGGATTCGCTGCCACCATTTTTTATTGTTTATAGATAATTAGGTAGATAAAGAAATTTTCTCTTATTATGTCGTTAGGATTTGTCATCAGATGTGCCTGTAATTGGCGAGATGAGGAGTTCCCCATTTTTTCCCCATCTTTTTTTTCTTTCTTTATTTATATTTTATCTTTGTTTGGGATGCGGAGGTTTCCTAGGACCAGTATTCTCTGTAGAGTTTTTACCTGCAGAGCTGTGCGGAGTTGATCGGACGGTTCAGATTTAATCTCAGCCGGTGAGTGCTCGAGATGATGGAGGGAGCAGTATTAACTTTGCTTTGAGATTCGTACCATAATCTTATTTGGTCCGTCCGATCAAAACAAACGGACCAAAATTAAAAAAACCGCACAGCTCCGTAGGTAAAAACTCCGCAGAGGATATGATTCCAGGTTTGATATATTTATGTGAAGCTGTGTATTGTTTTCCCCTCCACCTGTAAACTAGTCTTTACTTATTTTTTTTCCCTAAAATAGACGGTTTGTCTAATTACTTTATATAAATTGCTGGATCCTTAATTTTATTTTAGGATATATTTTGGCTTGTTCATAAATTTCCGTCCAAACTCGCTTGCTGATAATCAGTCACTGTGTTTCTCCATATACTATTTATGCTTTGAGAAAGTCATCCACTGAGTTTTTAACTTAATTTATGAAAGTGGGAATTAAATATTATTAAATTTAAATTTAAAGTATATTAGATCAACATTTTAATATTAAAAAAATGATAACTCGGTTCCTAGATCAACAGCATTATATAGACAATGAAGGGAGTTTAAATGCCACTAATTTTGGTGCCTTTATTTTTTTAAACGTTAATCGCTTAAAATCTAGAACTCAAATGTGAAAATAAAACAGCAGATGCGATCTATATTAATTTCTCTATATACATATAAAATGTTACGATGTTTAAACTTTGCTTTAATTGGTATCAAGAGCTTGTAAAAATGAACCGATGTGGATAATTTCTCAACATTAATTTTTGAAACTTATCGATTCATGTAAAAATAAGATTGAAAAGTGATAAAATTTTATAAGCGCGTAGAGAAAATAATATAAATCATATCTAACTATTTTATTTTGACATATGAGTTTAATGTTTTTTGTTAATTAAAAACTTAAAAAGTAAAAAAAAAAGACAAAAAAAAACTTAAAAAATAAAAACATATTAATTTTCCTCATAAACAATTGACACACTTAACAACAGAAATTAAGTAATACATTATTTATTAAAGTAAGATCATCCAGTCACTCTTGTATTTAGAAAATTAAGATCGAAAAGTCATAAAATTTTATATTCGCGTAGAGAAAATAATACAAATCATATCTAACTATTTTATTTTAATATATGAGTTTAACTTTTTTCTTTGTTAATTAGAATTAAAAAGTAAAAACACGACAAAACACGACAAAACACAAAAAATATAAAAACTTATTAATTTTCCTCATAAACAATTGACACACTTAACAATAGAAATTAAGTAATAATATATTATTTATTCAAGTAAGATCGCTCAGCTATGTTTGAAATACAACGAAAATAGAGATCAAAGATAACACAATACAAAAAAAGGTTGAATATATTGAAATATTTTCAGCCAAACCTTTTAGAGTAATGTGCGTACCAATTAGGGGATAATCGGGGGGCAGCCAAGCATTTCTCTGGGTGGTACCGGTATTTTCGGAGTATATGATTAGTTATAATTAATATTCAGCAGTTTAAAGCTTTTTAAGCTAATATTTGCTTAAATTATGTTAGCTGAGGATTATCCGTCAATTAGGGAGACATTAAAATTTTAAACGATTTTCAAGCTGGAGTGCATTATTCTTTCACCATCCAACCATCCGCCGAGATGTTGATATACAGGGTTTCATATCCTCAGCTTTGTTAATTTTAGAAATATATTCCCAATTCTTTAGGTTTTATTTATCCATAATGGGACCAATTTTTTTTCTTCAAAAAAAAAAATATGTATATCTTTAAAAACTCAGCAAAGAAGCCACGTCAATATTATGCTTCTACAAGAGTACTTCAATGTGAAAATTTATGCTTGATCAAAGCTATTGGATTTTAAATCAATTTGTAATATATACTATTTCAGATAGTTAAAATATGTAGTTCAAACATACGGTCCTTGTTTAATTTTTTTTTTTTTTTTTTGACAGAAGTGGGTAACTTTCCATTGAAACAATAAGGGCTTGTTCGGCTGCAGCCTGGGAACGGGAATGGACATAGGAACGGGTGAATAGTAAATAACGGGTTATTGTTCACGTAAACTGAATTTTTTTTTTCCACGTGAACAGTAACACGTGGGATGGCAGCCGAATAGGCCCTAAATGTTCTTAAAAAAGAAATGACAATGAATATCATTGTGCAGAATAACCAAGAGAACAAATGACTGAAACTAGCATAATACCAACATAAAGCTAAAAGTCCATTAGATTCAAAAAGCTAGATATCTAGAACTGCACAACATAGCTGCTACTAAAAACTAGTAAGTGAGATCCATGCAAGAATCATCAGGTGAGGAAGAGCCAGGATCAGTAGAAGAGAAGGCAGAATCTGAAGGAGTGTAATTTGAAGAGTCAGTCTTGTCTCTCCTTGAGTATCAGAATCGGAGATAATGATCATACTGCCTACTTGGGGGCAAAGTATTAACATCCATAGGCAACAGTAAAGTTAATTTGAAAAATGTTTCATCATTTCTAATTTTACACCAATAGAAAGAAAGAAATAATACTAGAGCCAATACTAGCAAAAGATGGAATTTGTGCATTTGTAAAGCAGACTTTATTTCTAGTTAACCAAATTACCCATAAATAGTTTAAATTCTTTCAGAGTATGAGAGAAAACGAATTTTATTGAATTTTTTGTTATGTTATTTGCAGTAATGTATATACCTTTTTTTTTTTTGTCTCCTTAGATGGGACTCGCACCAATGCCCTGCAATTTTCAGCAATTTATCTACCTATATATTCGTTTTTATTTATTTATACCGTTATCTATTTTCCTGAATTGTAAGATATACAATCTATCTTAATTATAGTACTTACGACCGCCAATTGTTGAGCTATTGGTTACTCTCGATGAGATTCGGATGAAGGATTGAAGGGCTGTGGTTGACTTGATTGGATATAATTAAGTTTGCTTCATTATTCCTTCTAATTTTTAACAGAATTTTTTTTTTGTGGCCAATGAAATTGCTCAAGTGACTTTCTCACACATTTGATTGGGAAATTGCTATTATCAAATTCATTCTTCTCCCTTCAATTTCTTTCTTGGCTGCTAATACGTAATTGACTTGTGAAATTAACAAATCTATTGAGGTTAAAAGTTCCCCCTGAGTGTTTTTTTTTTTTTCAAAAATGTTTATAAAAAAGAACAGATAATTTTTTAATTAAAATATTAAGCATTAGAAAAAGGACATGAAATGGGAGAACAGAAAGCGACGTAATATGAACCTGAGTAAATAAATTAAGAACAGAAAGCGACGTGCATGAATCGTACTTAATAAAAAAAATATATATATGCACATACCTCGAGCTTGCTTTACTTAGTAAATAGTAATGCTATTAATTAATTTATGAATTCGTCAAGTACATGTTGATAGTGTGCAAGATATTGTAATTTGGAAGGGGCGTATACGCGTACTCTATACTAAATATATAATTACATCTCATTGACCCTGGGATAATGATTGTTGATGTCATCGAGAAAAATTAGCTACTTGTTTTTTTAATTGATTGTCTTCAACATCTTTGTGCTATAATTTTACAATTGAAATTCGAGAGGTTCATATTATAAGTTGAACAAGGTGTTATGATTAGTGACACCACTCGTTTTTCAAATTCGAGAGACGCTTGGGAAGTTGAACATCTTAGAGAACTTCATCATAAAATTAAGAAAATAAAAGAGAAAATCATGACATCTTTAGACGCCAAATCTTACTTTTCTTTGTTAGGATATAGCTATAAGCCTAGAAATGATGAGCAATTATATACACTACACCTAAACATAACATTTTTCTTCTTCTTATAATCAGTGTTTAAATTAAATATTTTGAATTATTATTAACGTCCAAACGAGTTGTCCAAAATGTTTCTAATTAATGCCTAAACAAAGATATTTTGCATTAGCATATCTAGATGACTTTCTTTAGTAACGACAGGAGTCTAGCTTCTATTTTTGTATTAATCGCAAATGGTTACATGGGATGTAGTGTGCACCTTACTGTGATTACAATCCGTGTTAAGGTAGTGTGTGTTGGGTGAGAAAAAAAAATAGAGATAAGGGAGAAATGATATTTATTTACGAGCAAAGTTATTGTGTGTTGGGTGAGCACAACTTCAAAAATTTATTGGATCAGCTTTAAATGATGACTTCAAACTGTTGAAATCGATATACTTTATGAGTGATGAATGTAAATGCAAAATTTTGAAATTTTCGAATTCATTTAGTACAAAGTCAAGTAGTAAAAACAAAATGTTTATAAGTTATTTTATGCATTTATTTTTCATCATTTTTTAACCGCTTGGCTTTGCACCAAATGAATTGAAAATATTCAAAATTTTGTATGTACGTGCATCATTCATGAAATAGTTCAGTTTCAACGGTTTGAATTTGTTATTTAAAATCAATCCGATAGATTTTTGAAGTTGTGCTCACCGAACCTTTTGCTCCTTGTTTACATATATCATTTTGTTGTCTATTATAATTTATTAGCATAAATGAGTTGTCGGAAAGGTAATTAAAAGTTGCGTATGACTGTTGAAATGCATGCTATATTCTGTCAAGGTGGAGCTTATAATTTGCCACGTCTGTACCAATTTGGGGTCTATCTCACTTGGTTGCATAACCATGTGAGTCATGCCAGATCAAGGGGGGGTCACAACTCACAAGGAATGTTGTGTTTAGTCGAGACATATCTAACGCTCGCTTAAATTTCATGCCACACCATCATATCATAGTTTTCGAGATGAAAAAAAAAAAATATGAAAAAGCAAATGTAGGGCAAAATGTGATAAAAACATTATATATTCGTACGAATTTATAATATTCTCCACCACCAAAATTGGAAGTATTCTACCAAAGGATACATTAAAAATGAAACCCAAAAAAAAAAAAAAATGGGCTTTGACGTACTAAATTGCATGAATAGGTTGGTGGTGGAGATGAGATGTGTATCTGATTCTCTTTTAATGGGGAGTATGCAATTGATTCTCTTTTAATGTACCCAATCTCAATAGCAAAGATCCCATGACCCACAAAGGATTCTCGTGAAAATTCCTAACTGCAGAGGTGGAGTTGTGTGGCAATTTAAAGCCACAGTTTCTCACATCCCACGAAACAAAAATTGTTTTGTGAGCTTTGCCATAAGGAAATATGGGCCCGGATTTCAATCGTGCGAGGCCCGTGTTATAAAATGGAAAATTTCATTCTATTTGTTATGTTTTCTTTTTGTTATTACAACAGCTTATTTGTTTATTGCTGTTATAATAGTTGTTTTTATTCGTCTTCTCTCTTATCTTTTGCTTGTTCATTATGATGCGTACAAAAAAAAAATTCACTGTTGGAATTAAATTTTCCCAGAGCAAGTTCTACGAAAGTGATACTAAAATTAGAGCAAATAAAGAGGAAAACTTGCATGTACACAAGCGGAAAAATAAAGGCATGATCAAAATTAGCCTCAGATTCTCTCTCTCTAATCACCATCTCTCTCTCTAGATGAGTGCTTATAGGAAACCTCAGCTCGTGCTTCCTCTACATTTGCTAGAAGTTCTTTCATGAAAGGTGATTTGGCACCATGTGTAATTCGGAGTATATCTGCTGCCTTGGTGTAAGATACGAGAGCATCATCTGTGAATTCCAGCAACCTAGAGATAAATTTAAATAATTTAATAAATTAACCTCAAGGCCAAAATTTAAAAAAGTAGATGAACAGTACGGAGCACTGTAATGTTACCGCCTTACCGGTAGCACATATATACTTGAACCAGTGTTGTAAACAAATAATTCACATCCTCTCGGTTACTGCACAAGGGAATCTTTTACAATTAGTGAATCCGGACCATTCTTTTTTACTTGGCACGAATCTCAAAGCCCAATAATACTGCCCTCCCTATGTCCCTCGCTCAAACCGGCTGAGATTTAATCTCAAACCGTAAAGTGAGGCCCATCCTCTGTAGTAATAGAGAGGATATGGATCCGTAAACAAAGGTATGCTCTCGTCAGACGGACAAGATACCGTTAAGCGATTAATCGGTATGCGGCCAATTTATAGGAATTTTATGGATAATTGTGTGTTGTCATTAAAAGTTATGTACATATACTTGTAACTATTAAAAATGATTAATTAAACTCATCAAACTTATCAAATAAACTTATTTTAACTTGGTATCATTATTAATTAATAAATTTTTCTGAAATTGTCATTTAGAAAACTCTAAAAAGACAAGACAAAGTATAATACATATAATGGATAAATGCAAAAATGACCAAATAATTGGCTGTATAAATGGAAACGGATGATTCGTAACAGTTTGGACACCGCCAATGACTAATTGACCGATTAGTCGGACTTAAAGGCCGTTTTTTACAACACTGACTGGCACTGGATGTTCAATTGAATCTTTTCAGTTGTTAACCAAAAAAAGATCGGAAACATTGGTAATAAGCAAAGCATAGAACAGGTACTCACCACTCAATTTTACCACAAGTGTAGAATTGCAGACCTATCATTGGATGAATGGCTGGATAGACTCCTGTCAGACACGAAGCAAAAATTATACTAATATTAGAATGTTTTAGTGGCTTTTCTATCAACCATGTTACGAGAAAAAGGTAAAATATGAGATACTCTTATATGCTTCAATTGTAAGCCTGCAGTAGGTCAATGCAGATTCCCAATATTTCAACTCCATTGACATCTGCAAACATTCATTTGAATTTAACGATATATCAGCAAAAATTAAGCAATATGCAAATATTTAAACAAAGAAAGTACCTTTAAGAGATTTTCACGGGCTTTCAGCAAGTTGAGGGAAAATGCATGATACAGGTCACACTCAACTTGTTCAATGGCTTTATAAATCGAATATGCTTCTGTATAATCTATCTTCAAGTTAAGATATCACTTGCCCAGTAGTACAGATCGAACCTTTAAGAGGTGCTCTTCAATTCTGCTTGGAACTTTTACAAGTTGCAAAATGAAAAGCCCAATAACCAAATTCAAAAAGGAAAAGAGAATATAATGAAACTAAAGGATACTTCCAGTGGAAACCGCAGTAGAAGCTTTCTCAGATAAGTGTGTGGCCTTGCTTTTAATCCTTTCTACCTCTAGTGCATCCCTAGAAGTACCACATTGCTGACAAATAAGGGCTGTTTTGTCTAATACAAGGATAACATTCAATAATAAGGAAAAAAACATTAGGTCTGTGAAGAACAAAAGGGAGACAAAAGAAGCAGGGAAAACACAACAGATACCAGTTAGGTACAAACAAGTCAGTGCCTAGTACCACTAATCCAACAAATGAAATTTTAATTCTTACGGAAATTTGGGCTTTTTAAGGGCATTACCTAACAAAACAGAAAGGAAATGAGAGAAAAAAAAAACTTGAATAGACAAAACAAATGGTCTGGTACAGAACAAGCAAGAATGGGTTGTTAATACACATACAGAGATTTTAATAAGATAACTTGATAAATGAATCAAAATAACTTAAATTCTCCATTGGCAGTGACTCTAGGTATTCAATGCATAAGGTCTTATAACACGACTAAAGGGGAAAATGAGAAAGTTACAAAAGCAAAACAAACAATATGTGTGCCAGAAAGTTGGAATCAGTGGAGGTACAAGTGCAGAGATTTAAGAGCTAACCAGATACATAAAGTGAAACGCCAGTGCATTTATGGTCATAACACCTGTACCCCTCAAGAAACACATCTTCCTCAGAATAACTCTGAAAATAACAAAAATAGCTAAAATTAAGAAACATTTCAGTCAGAAAAAAAATAATTGGATCCTTCTTCTAGAAACTAACTCTTGAGGCGATTCATATATGCCCCTGCAAAATGTTGAAAGATTAAAATATACCTCTGTGACACAGGATATATAATGCATGCCCTAAAAGCATGAGCAATATCATTTATAAAACCTACAAAACACCAAAGTACCCCATCGATCATTTCCTTTTCCATTTATACTCCGGAGATGCTCG
>CAXKVW010000986.1:0-30912 GCA_964058825.1 Carex arenaria
GACCGACCTAAATTAAAATAATTAACTTAGATCTCCTTAACATTATGCCTCAAGTCAAGCATTCAAAATTAACCAAATTTATGACTAATATTCAATTTGAGACTAGCATTTGGTAATTTCGAAAATGTTGCTTTTAATTTAGCTGAAAAAAATTAATGATCTCAAAATAATCATAGATGAAAAATATATAGAGAGACTAAATAAAACTTGTTGAATGTTGATCTACTAGACTTGTATTAATTTTTTCAAAAGCTATCTAGTAAAGCTTCCTCCTGTCCAATTTGAAATTTTATTTTATTTTCTCTTGGCAGAACATTTTATGGAAAGAAAAGAATTAGAGATATTTTAAAATAGTAAGACTTATTATAAGTTATAATTAAAAAAATGTTACAAAATAAAACAACAAACCAACAAACCAACAACAACAAAAATATAATTAAACAATTAAAATATAACAAAATAGCATACTATTTCTATATAGATTTCTATATACATAATTTTCTTAAAATAAATAATTTACAATGATCAGGCTGGGTTTTCCGTATTAAAACTTCATTATTGAGTTAATTAACATCAAATTCATACTTAATATATGAAATTCTAAATTTGTAATTTTTGTTTAGTCTGATTGGTCGTGTCAGTCGGATTAATTAAATTATAAGTTGTTCAATTCAATTAAAATCTTATACCTTCTAGAATATCGAAAAAGTGCAGGGTCGGGGACGAAATTATGCATTAGTAAACTTCTCTGGAGTGTAACAGAATATTTATATTTAGAAACTGACCGTCTGATCAGAATCCGAACGAATATGAAAGGATCCATGTTCGTTTCAACTTAGGCCAGATTGCCCCGATTATAATCGTACGCTCCTGATCTAAACACAAATATTCTGTTACTTTTGAGAAAATTGACTCCGCTGGAGGAATATTTTTCTCCGATAGGACTTATAACCGATCGGCGATCTGGAATTCTAATTCTCTAAAGTACCTCAAATTTATTTTCGGATCAAGATCCTCTGATCTTCTCTTGCACGAATATTTGAGGCCCAAAATTTAATCGGATGGTCCAGATCAAAAAGAAAAATTTGGGTTACTAGAGGGTTCTTGACCTCAGTAGATCAGATCAAACCAAGAAACAGAAATAAAAAAATTTAAATAAAGAAAAAAATAATCAAGAAACATTGCGGGTCAATACCCATGGTCCAATTCCCTAAAGTAACCGAAATTTTGTGTACATATACAGACCGTTCGATAAAAATTCTTACCGATCGTATTTGTGCTAGAATAGATCGGACAGTCCGTATCCAAACTGAGAAATTAAGTTACTTTAGTGGATCCTATTTCAAATACAGGTCAATACCCATTGCCACGAAGCAAGATCCTCTCTCTCGAATTTTTTTCCTAAGGTAACAGAATAGTTCTATTTGGATCTGGACCGTCAAATCAGAGCCCCGCATGACTATTAAAGCGTCCTCACTCCTCGTGCGTTCCACTTCCAATCGGACGGCCATGATACAAACCAAAATATTCTGTTACCTCAGAGGATTTGGATATTCTCGAATTCTCTCTCTCGCCGTCTGAAATTCAACTAATACTAAAAATAGGAAAGAACAAGAAACCCAAATAATCGAATCACAAATAGAGATAAAAACCCTAGAAGAAGAGCGGATCGAAGAGAGAGAGGTTGGATTAGGGTTTGTAGCTTAATCCTTGGAAAAAGTTCGAATCTTTTAGAAGGTAAAGGTGGCGACGACAGTGGGTGCGGCGGCAGGGCCCGCTGGCAGCGGGAGCAGTAGCGGAGTAACGACAGGGTTAAAGAGCGTGGTGAGTGGGTGGTGGGATAAATGGGTTGTTATGGGAACGGCTGGATCGAAACTGGAGAAGGCGCTAGGCGACAATTTTCCTGAAGGGGAGAGATACTTTGGTCTGGAGAATTTCGGGAATACTTGCTATTGTAACAGTGTTTTACAGGTGCTTAGATTTTTTTTTTTGTTATATTCATGTTTTTGTATGATTCAATTTTAGAAGGTGTTAGGGTACCTTTGCAAAATTGCAACGTCCTTCTTGGTTCCTTTTAAGTGTTTTAGAGGTATTAAAAGATTCAACTTTAGAATGTTTTAGGGTAGTTTTGTGAAATTGCAAAATCATCTTGGCTCATATCCATCTGAGAATTTGGGCAATACGTGCTATTGTAACAATGTTTTACAGGTGCTTAGTTTTTTTTATTCATGTTTTTGTAAGATTCAATTTTAGATGGTTTTAGGGCATATTGACGAAATTGCAACATCATAGTTTCTACCTTTATGTATTATAAAGATTCAATTTTGGAAGGTTTTAGGGTAGTTTTGTGAAATTGCAAAATTCTTCTTGGTTCATATCCATCTGAGAATTTGGGCAGTACGTGCTATTGTAACAGTGTTTTACAGGGGGATAGTTTTCTACCTTGATGTATTTATAAGATTCAATTTTAGAAGTTTTTCGGGTAGCTTTGTGAAATTGGAACATCCTTCTCGGTTCCTTCCCATTTGAGTAGTGAATATACCTTCTAATGTAAGAGTGTTTTGCAGGTGCTTGGTTTTCTACATTTATTTATTTATTTATTTATAAGATTCAATTTTAGAAGGGTTTAGGGTAGCTTTGCTAAATTGCAACATCCTTCTGGGTTCCTTTCCATCTGAGAAGTGAATATAGCTGTTATTTGTAACAGTTTTTTTACATGTGTATAGTTCTCTACCTACATGTATTATAATATTCAATTTTAGAAGGTTTTAGGGTAGCTTTGCTAAATTGCCACATCCTTCTGGGTTCCTTTCCAACTGAGAAGTGAATATATCTGTTATTTGTAACAGTGTTTTACAGTTCTATAGTTCTCTACCTACATGTATTTATAATATTCAGTTTTAGAAGGTTTTATGGTAGCTTAGCAAAATTGCAACATCCTTCTCATTTCCTTCCCATTTGAGAAGTGAGAATACTTGTTGTTTGTGACAGTGTTTTACAGGTGTATAGTTTTCTATCTTCATGTAAATATAAGATTCAATTTTAGAAGGTTTTGGGGTAGTTTTGAAAAATTGTAAAATCAGAGGGTACATATGGGGAACTTTACTAATTGAGACTAGTTGAGTGAATTTACTGTTAAAAATAATTTTGTTTCAGGCCCTTTACTTCTGTGTGCCCTTTCGAGAGAAGCTATTGGACCACTATGCGAATAACAAAAACCACAGTGATGGAGAAGAAACTCTCCTCTCATGCTTGGCCGATCTCTTTTATCAGGTATTGATGTTATTATTTTTTATATGTAATCTTGAAATCAAACTAGGATTGAATTCGCATACTATATTTGTTTATTGTAATTTTTCGGTAATTAGGTGCTTCATATATCATGGCACCTTCTATAAGTGTTCATATAACATTCATTAAAATGACTTTACAAAGTTAAATACTGGTATGGTATTGCTTGGTTTTATTTAAGCTCCTTTTATATACGGAAGCTGAAAATAAGACAAAAATTAAGGGCATGTGCTAATTATTACTGGTGAGGTTTTTTTATGTTGCAAAAAAATGCTTGTCAGGAGTTTTTTCTTATGTTTTCAAGTTCTTTTTATGGGATATCACACTTGAATTTCTTTTCATATTTTAGATTGAACCTTAAAGTTTGTCAATATTTGCATCTCTTTTCTGAGATCTGTCAAATAATGTCGAACTGTCAGATTTATAATGTCAGAATGTTCAATCCATTAAGCGGTTACAATTTTGTAAAATTAGCACTATTTATATTCCTATCGAGCACAGATTGAACTGAAATAAACTGGAGTGTTATCTCCAAATAATTAATCATGAAAAGTGTTGTTAACTTAATATGGAAAATATACAGTTTATCTTTGCAAATTATGCTAACCTTGCTTATGCAGATAAACTCTTCAAAGAAAAAGACGGGTGTAATTGCGCCAAAGAGGTTTGTTCAGAGAGTGAAGAAACAAAATGAGTTCTTTCGTAGCTACATGCACCAGGTACTTAATTTCATAGTTAATTTAGTATATAGTTAATTTCATGGTTAGTGACTTAAAAACCTTTGTTTATTATTTAAACAATAGAAAATATCTATGCACTAACAATTGAAAGATTTTTAAATATTCTGATTTTACCTTTGAATTGTACCATCAAAGATAGTTTTTCATAATAGATCTTTGAAATCATGTGTTAAATGGATCGGGTCGGGTCATGACCTCTGGTAACACAGCTATTCTTTCTCTGACAATTGTTTCTTAGTTTTCCTTTTCACCTCCTGTGATTTAAAAACCTTCGTTTATTATCTAAACAACAGAAAATATCTCTGCACTACAATGGGAAGTTTACTAATGTGCTTATTAAGTTTGAATAGTATTAGTTTATAATTAAAAATGAGTGAGGCTATGGTACTATGCATAGTGCAGATTGATCCGTACTATGCATATCCCAATAGCTGATCTAGACTGTTCAACATGATTTTCATTTGAAAATGTACTTGCAAACTAAATTTTATATTTTTTAGAAATTTGTTACTATTTTTTTTGATAGGTAGAAAATACTACTTTTGAATAGTCTAGAATCTTTAGATCCAAGCGATTTTCTACCAATATAAAAAAATAGTAAAAAAATTCGAAAAAATGTAAAATTTTATCTACAAGTATATTTTCATATTTACATCATGTTGAACGGTTTTTAGATTGATTGTTTTGAACTTTAAAAATGGAGATATTTGATCCATAGTATGGACCAATATGTGCTATGCATAGTACCATAGCCTTACTCTTGAATGATTATATAATATTCTGATTATATAATTTTGATTATTTTGTGCAGGATGCACATGAATTCCTAAACTTCCTGTTGAACCAACTGGTTGAAAATGTTGAAAAGGAGTTGATTGCCAAGGGTTCTCCTGCTTCCTCTTCTTCTTCTTCAGGAGGGCAAGCAGCACTTGCTAACGGGTCCCACCCTCCACTGGCCAATGGTGTCAAGAAAGAGCCACACGCCACCTGGGTTCATAACATTTTTCAGGTTGAGGAGATTAATTTTTAGTAAATTAGAAACTTACAAAAAGAGCCGAGACCTATTTGCTTTCGTATACTATCAGGTTCTATAAGGTGAATTTTATTAGAAACAATACACTATTAGACCTTTAATAGGTACACTGAACCAATAAACAAAGGTTTATCCAGCAAAATCATTCTTCTGATTTTCAGATTCTGTTGATTCTTCTGAATCTGGAAAGAATCAGAATTGTATTTATTTAAGGGGTAATATCTTAATAAGATTTTCCAGATAAGTTGTTTCACAAATTCAAAGCAGGCTTCACCAATTCAAAAAATATTTGCATTATTAGCAATTTACATGTTTCATCAAAATATGAATGATTCATGCAGGGTATACTGACGAATGAGACTAGGTGCCTGAGGTGCGAGACGGTGACAGCCAGGGAGGAGACGTTCTTTGATTTGAGCCTAGACGTTATGCAAAACAGCTCTATTACCAGTTGCCTCAAGAATTTCAGTTCTACCGAGACCTTGAATGCAGACGACAAGTTCTTCTGTGACAAATGTTGTAGGTACTGTACTGTAACCCCCTTAAAAAGAATTTAATTTTTACAAAAAATATACTATTAGCCCCCCATAAAGTGAAATTATTGAACACTTATTAGTAATGGGGTTTGTATTTTGCATGTGACAAACAAAGATCAGTGCCAAATTGGGTCTAGGGTTTTGAACTTTTCATTATTTAGTTTTAGATTGCTGTGAGGTTATATCAGGCCAGATCATGCCAGCTCTAGGTAGGTTAGTTTGTAGAATTTTTTTACCAATTTTTATAGATAGGTAGAAAATCACTTGATTTGAAAATTCCGGACCATCCAAAAGCAGTGATTTTCTACCTATCTAAAAAAATAGTAAAAAAATTCTAAAAATGTAAATTTACTTTTAATATATACATGAAATCCTGAAGTATGTTTTTAACTGTTTACAGTCTACAAGAGGCGCAAAAAAGATTGAAAATAAAAAAACCGCCTCACATACTAGTGATCCATCTCAAACGGTTCAAGTACATTGAACAACTCGGCCGTTACAAGAAGCTTTCTTACCGGGTCGTGTTCCCAATGGAACTAAAACTCACCAACTTTGCCTCAACTGGAGGAGGAGAGGAAGACTATGCAGATCGGGAATATTCTCTTTTCGCCGTGGTGGTACATGTCGGAAGTGGGCCCAACCATGGCCACTATATCAGTCTTATCAAGAGTCACTCTAATTGGTTGTTTTTTGATGATGAAGCGGTTGATATGGTTGATGAATCAAACTTGGCTACATTTTTCGGGTCAGCACAGGAGTATCCGGGAAATACCGATCATGGGTATATTATGTTCTACGAATGCACTTCAAAAGGTAAGAGTGAGAAAATCAAAGAGAGTGAGAAAGAGGGGAAAGAGAGAGAGAAAGAGAAGGACAAGGAGAAGGAGAAAGATGTGGTTTGATTTGTTTTTTTTTTTTTTTTGGTTTTTTTAAAAAAGAAGTTTCTTTTTATTGTATAGTGAATGGAGTTGTGGGGCATATGGGATTGTGTTACTCTATTCTGTTTTTTTTATTTGCAAGATTTCATGGGGCTTTATTCAAAGGAAAAAAAAAAAAATGTATAAATGGGCTAAAGAAGGGTAGATCCTATTGTCTTGGTGGAACATACACTTTGGTAGAATATTTTCAACTTCCTAATAGTTTTCCATATCATTGATTTTCTTTTTTTAGGTTTAGATGCTTTGGACTAATATTAGCATGTATGTTTACCCTAATTTTGACCCAATAACAGAATATTTTGATCCAATAACTGTTCTTTGTCATAAATTAGTCACTCAAATTTGATTTTTTATTTTTTAGTCACTAAATTTTTTATTTGTTCTAATTAAGTTATTGTGTTACTTTTTTCGTTCAAAATATTTGCATTTATTTTCAAGTCACTTTGTATTTTGTTAGTATTTTGGATGAAAAAATTAATAGAATGATTTTATTGGAATAAATGAAAAGTTCAATAGCTACATAAAAACAAATAAAACTTGATTGATTAATTTATGGCAAAAGATAGTTTAATGATCTCTGACAAAATTTATCCTAAACAATTCCAAAAAAAATTCTAAGATTTTAATAAGTTTGTGGTCAAAACTTTCGTATAGGATACGATATTTCTAGAATATATGTAAACCATATCTAGTCTATGGACGACAAAAATACCTGCCTTATTTTTTTAAAAATATTTTATGGGTCAATACTCAGAGGCGGACCTACAGTGTTTCAGGGGAGGCTCTCCCTAGATTTTAGAATTTACTAATAAACAGTCCCTCCTGAAAATAAAACTGCCTCTCCCTGACCTAATAAATCAAACCATGAAGCAAGAAACATGCTTGAAAATTAAAACGCGTGATAGGCTTATTGCGTCAGTGGGCCTTGAAAAGAAAACACCAAAAATACTCGGCACCCTCTGATTGGGAACGGAACTTCCTGTATCTGACTTTTAGCATGGCTTCTAAAAAAATATCTTTCTGTGTCTGACTTTAGCCTCTGATAATAATTGATTCAGCCTAAGTTTCTAGTACTTATTGTTATTTCATTGGGTATATTAGTTCTCTTACCACCTAATCTTTTGTTGTTATATTGTTATGAATTGTATTAGACATTATATTACACTACAATATTTCTCTTAATAAATTGTTTTTTATTATGTTATTTTTTTATATAATATCCAATTAGTTAATAGATTTGAATCTGATAAGTTATTTGAACCCGATTTTTGCCCCCCTCGACAGAAATCCTGCATCCACCTTGTCAATACTTGTGCATCAATTTGGAACAAATACTAAGATAATTTTCATCATTTAAAATTTTAATCATGAAACGCTATTTAGATAATTTAAAGTTTGTTTTTTTCCCAAATTGTATTTACAATGTGCTTTTGCACTTTTTGATCTTTTTTGCCTCAATATAAGTCAAAAGATAATATAAAACTCATAGCAGAAGAGTTGAATAATCAATTTGGAGATTAATATGTAAATCATAAAATGATGCAATCAATCTATTGGGGTTGCATGTTGCTAAATGACTTTTATATATATCAAATGAAGAGATGCTCAAAGTTTAGATTAAGCTCAAATTAAGACCTTTTCAGTTTATTTTCTATTATTCTGAATAAAATCAAACATGCTGAAATAACACTTTGAAGTCTTTGACCTGATGCATTCAGTTCTAAATTCCTATAATCTTAACAATATATCAGCAAAAGAAAAACAATATTTATACATGCTCTAAATTGATTTTTCTTCCACTCCAAAATGGGGCATTGACTAGTTACACAAATTGACAAATAAATCCATGGAAAATTATTAAATTGCAAAAAAAAGGTACTACAAGTACTATAGCCTAAATATTATATAGTTTTAACTTACAAATTTTTTATTAAATTGCAAAAAAAAAAGGTACCACAAGTACTATGGCCTAAATATTATATAATTTTAACTGACAAAATTTCTTGATATAATCTAAAATAGTATTCTAAGTCTCTTTATGTATAATAAATACCTCAATATAACCCCAAAAATTTCCACCAGAACGCACCGACAATACACCAAATGAAAGCATTTATCATTGGTATTATGAACCCTAGCTTGAACACATCTGGTAGCTCAATATATCCAGCTGTAATGAAATAAAGGAGATATCAGGAACTGGTACAAGTTTTGAAGAACATATCTATACTATGAATTTGCATCCCCTGAGATTTCTCAAACTAAAATATGAACTGTTCAAATCCTTTCTGCACGAATCTCAAAGCACAATAAACACTGTCCCCCTACATTCTGAATAGGCACCGAAAAAAAATTGGCCAGGCTTTAAATAAACTGAAAATTTGAGATATCTCAGAGGATACAGACTCCTATACTATACCAGTACACAACCTATGAGCATTTCATGGTTCACTTAACCCTACAACAAAATCAACAATTTAACACTACTAAACCACAGACTTGAAATACCAAGTTGATGTTTAAAGTAGGGGGAATATCAGAAGTAGAGAAATGACTTATTTGCCCTTGAAAACTGACCAATTAGAAGACTCAAAATGGGTAAATTTGAGTTTTTGAAATTTAGAAGGGTAAATATGATATTATGAATTTTAGAGGGGGAAAATACTTAATTTCGAAGTTTTTGAGGGGTATACATGAAATTCCCCCAAAGTAAAGTCGAAAAGTGTTCTAAATTACATAGGTCAAAATTCAATTTGAAATGAAATACCTCCAAAGTAGACTGCGCTCTGGCCGCTACTATAATGACTTTGTGGCCCAAAAAGATTAGTAGTATATGCCAAAGCAAGAGCAGCCATAGTTTGCGGTACACCAGCTGCCAAATTCATTGCTAAAAATGAAGAATAAAGCGCCCCAACATGGCCCACCTGGCTAGCAAACACATAATGCAAAAAGAAATAACTTGCTTGAAGAATGCCGAATGCTCCGTACCAGTTGAGAGAGAAAGATGCAAGGAAATTTGCAACACTGTTAGATAACCAAGAGACAATGCCGAGATGGGTCAGTTGACCCGCCATACCGACCAGTACAGCAAACCAGGAGAGCGTGTCCCATGCTGATTTTTCGTTTAAGCAATCGTCCCATTTTAACACACCTAGTAAGAGGAGGATTGAGAGACCAAGCATTGCTGCTACCACGTTTGGTATGGCAAGAGTGGTGCTGTACAGTACATGAGATTTTGAAGTGAGAATGAAGATTGATATCAACAGTGTAATTATATAAAGTTCAAAACTTCAAATAGTAGATCTAAACCGTTCAATATGATTAACATATGAAAATGTACTTGTAAATTAACTTTCACAATTTTTAGAAATTTTTTTATTATTTTTTTGTAGATAGGTACTACCTAAAAAATTCTAAAATATGTTAAATTTATTATGCAGTACATTTTTATATGAAGATTATGATCAAAATTATACTAAAAGGTTGCAGCACTAGAAGTATAAAAATAAAAAAAAATAAAAAAATCCAGAGACTATATATATACCCGAGAACCCATAATGAAACAGCAAGAAGCATTGTACCCAACATAATCCATTCATTCTTTGTCACGGGTCCCATCTCTTCAAGTCTTTTGGCTGCTAAAGCGGGTGCCTCAGGTGTGTTCTTTGTTTCGGGAGGAAATATTTTGTAAAGAACAAAGGGGATAGTAAGAAGAGATACGATTGCTGGTAAACTGGCTGCCATGAACCAGGTTACCCATGGATTTGCAATTTTGACACCGAGCTCTTCAGCCAACCTAAAACACAGTAGATTGTGGGCCGCCCCTGTCAGAAATAGTGCACCTGAACTACCAGTACACTGAAAGAGGGGCAAACATGTAAATTGTTAGGCATACTTGTAAGAAAAGAAACTGTGCAATGTGTCAGCAAAACGAACACAAAATGCTTGAGCATAAAGAAGAGTGAGGCTATCGTACTATGCATAGTGCGAATTGGTCCGTACTATGGATCACTATTTCCATTTTCAAAGTCCAAACAGTAGATCTAAACTGCTCAACATGATCTCCATATGAAAATGTACATATAGATCAAATTTTACATTTTATAAAACCTTTTTTTACTATTTATTTAGATAGGTAGAAAATCACTTGATCTAAAAATTCTAGACCAATTAAAAGTAGTAATTTTTTACCTATCTAAAAAATAATAAAATAATTCTAAAAAAATTTAAAATTTAGTTTGCAAGTACATTTTCATATTAAGATCATGCTGGATGCTTCAGATCAACTATTTGCATTTTGAAAAAGAAATATTGATTGATAGTACGGACCATTACGTGCTATGCATAGTTACCATAGTATTGCATATACAGTAACATATCATTTTCTGACAATCAATTTGATCAAACGACCATGTTTTTCCATACTTCATCTGCTAAAATTCTCTAATTGAATACCCAACAAAATAAAAACCCCAAACCTTGAAAGAAATATAAAATTTCGATCTAAATTGAAATGATAACAAACCTGCAACTGAGACTGAACTAAATAAGACCCCATTTTCTTAGCCGAAGGATCATTTGGTTTGCTTCCGGCCGATTGACAAAGCGACTTAAGAATTGGAAGAAAAATGCCACCTGCTCTTGCGGTGGTACTTGGCATAGCAGGTGCAATAATAGCCTCACTAAATGTTAAACCATATGATAAACCAAGAGTGCTCTTTCCAAGCCATTTAACAAAGTAGGTTGCGATTCGGTCTCCTAATCCTGTCTTGACAAAACCCCTTGCAAAGAAAAATGAGATGACAATGAGCCATATAACCTGTATGAACAGGTGGGTTAAAACTTATGTTAGATTAGCATGCATGAAATCGACTATTGGAGAAGGTTAGTTGTTACATCATGTAAAATGAATGTGAACCTAATGTCGGCTGAATTCGAATTCCCTGAGATATCTTAAATTTTGAGTTGATATGTGGAAAATCTGGACAGTTTAAATCCTTTCTGCACAAATCTCAAAGCACAATAATATGCCCCACTACATTCCGAATAGTCACCAAAAAATGTGGCCATGATTTGGATAAACTTCAAATTTGAGATATCTCAGAGGATACATCATTTCGGCTTAAACACTGACTTAATGAAGTACAACAAGAATTAATTAGTGTATGCCCCACAAAAATCTTGAAATTACGTATTTCTCCCCCTAAATTCATAAAATCATATTTACTATAAATTTCCAAAACGCACAAATTTACCCAATTAGTGTCTTTTATATAAAAATTCATTTTAAATTTCTCTACTTGTGACGCATATATAGTGACATTGAGGCATACGCATTAGAAGACAACATTTCTCTTAAACATGCTACATATTTTTTTTTTTTTTTTTTTTTATAAATTTTACACGAGTTTTATAAAAAAAGACAATGAATTGGATCAATTTGTGAGTTTCCAATTTTATAGGGGTGAATACCCAATTTTGAAGTTTTTGAGGGTCATAATGAAATTACCTCGTCAGTGAAAGCAGAAAAGGCAGCAGAGAAGGTCAGAGTTTTTGTCAGCACAGACGTAGTGAGCCCGAGAAAAGCCCATGCCCCCACTGGCAACGGGCCAAGCACGAGCCCAGCAACTGTAGACATAAAAATAGCAAGCAATTGCCATGCCTGTTGCGAAACCTCAACTGGTCTCGGTACCAGAAACCGCATAGCAAGACCAATTCCAACTGATATAGCAAAAGGAACCCGTTTCACACCAACGTTAGTACTGGCATTACCAGTAGATTCCTTTATCTTTTGGATTTCAGGTTTTATCAAAGGGATTGATGAAGAAGCACGGAGAGGTAAAGGGAGGTTGCGGCGGTGGCGGAGAGAGGTTACGGAGGAGGTGGGGAGAGAGACGGGGAGAGAACGGAGACATCGGAGGTGGTGGGGATGGTGGTGAATAGGAGACAAAAGGAGAGGAGGTCGGCGAAGAGCAATCCTTTCCATTGGGGAAGAGAGAATGGAGAGAGAGAGAGAGAGCGGAGAAGTCGAGGTGAGAAGGCGAGAGAAACGAGAGAACAGAATTTTTGCATTTGCAAACAAATGGCGAACGGCGCGCAATTACCGAATTCATATTTTACCTAAGTAACAGAAATTTGAATTTAGATCTGGACCGTGTAATTTGTAATGGCACGAATAATAAAGCGTACGTACAGTTTGGATCTATATTCTAATATTATGTTACCACAGAGAATATAATTGCTTTTTTTATCTCGCATGTGCAAACAAATGGCGAGCGGCGCGCAATCACCTGATAACAACAGAATTTTTATAAGTCTATTCTAAGAGGTAACATTATATTTCTGTTTCGATCCTGACCGTCCGATTAGAACTCATAGCCTCAAACTTCGTGCCGATTCTATTCGGACGTTCTGTATCCATACAGAAATATTTGTGTTACTTTAGATGTCCTAATACAGACGCATTTTATTATTTGTTTATTATTAGAGGGGATCGGAGGAAGCAATATGGGCCACTGGAGTGCCTATTGGATGGTGTTATGGTCCCACTGGTGAGTGGTTATAAATGTGAAGTATATTCGTTGTAGATACTTGGTAACGGAAACGGTTTGGTGGGTCATGGTCATGGGCCTGCAGCCTGCTTTGGCATGAGGCCTTGATCAAATTCGTATCCTCCATGTTAACTCAAATTTTGAGGTAAGATCAGGACCATTGATTTAAATCCACACAAATATTAAAGGGCTCCATGTGTTGATATAGGCTTGGATCGGATTGGTTAAAATTTTAATTGAACGGTCTGAAAATTAACTTAAACGGTACGTTAATGCAGGGATGCAGATTCATAATTGGTCGGGTTGTGGATTTATGAAGTAACTCAAAATATTGAGTTTGAATCTGACCGTTCGGTTTGAATTCAGATCAATTCATTTCGTGATAGAATTTACGAAATCTTTTTCATATTCGTGCATATTCTGACCGAATGGTCTGCAATCAAACTCAAAGTTACTTTAGGGGATCCAAATTGCATTGGTAATAGGCTATGTTGCATGGATATAGGTACGGGTATCGTATCGGATACGGCGATACGGCAATTTTCAAAAATCAAGGATACGATATGCCTATTATATATATTATTTTTTATTATTTTAATTATATTATTAAAACACTTGTATCATTAAAATAATTTTAGAGTTAAAATATAACATTAAATATCAAAAATTCTATATACAATACAATAGCCTAAGTATATATTAAATATAAAAGCTACTAACTTCTAACAACAAGTGGTGTACGGGGTAATTCGAAAAATTGAAAAATAGCCTAGCGTAATTCGAAAAATTGATTTTTGGTAAGACTATGGTCTACACGCGGTCTACGGCTGGAGCGCGCGGTGTACGGGTACGGCTGAAGCTGCGGTCTACGCGCGGTGTATGAGCTGGAGCTGCTGTCCGCAGGTGTAGGCGCGTGCAGACGCGTCAGACACGTATTTGAGCCGTATCCAGAGGTGTCAGATCTGTATCCGGGCAAGTCAGAGCCGTATCGGAGACCGTATCGAGTGGTATATGATACGCCACGTAGGCGGATACACCAGCTGGCGTATCCGATATGTATCGGGGCCGTATCGGACTAGTATCGGTATTCGATACGCGTCCGATACGGGTACAGAGCCCATTATGAAGTATCCGAGTAACATAGGTAGTAGGTCCTGTAAATAAGTCCCGGCCATCTAAGGTACCTCAAATTTTGAGTCTTGATCATATCCGAAAAGAAAATCCGTACCAATCATGTCGGAAGAGAAATCTACGGGTCTCTTTAATGTTCGTTGCAAAGCATATCAAACGACCTAGATATGTAACTCAAAATCTGAGAAAAATGAGTTTAAATTTGGACCATCCGATCATAATTCAGATCAATTTAGTTCGAGATAGAATTTATTTTATATCTGTGCAGATTCTGATCAGACAACCCGGAATCAAACTCAAAGTTACTTTTAAGATCCAAATTGCATTTGTTGTAGGTCCCATAACAAGTCCCGATCCTAGCTCCGTGGTACCTCAAATTTTGAGTTTCCATTCAGACAGTCCGATCAGAATCCGGACCAATCATATCCGAAGAGAAATCTACAGGTCTCTTTAATATTCGTGCCAAAACATATCGAACGGCCCGGATATGTAACTCAAACTTTGAGTTACCTTGGAATATATGAATTAATTCTCAATAAACCATCTAAACAATATAGTCATATACTGCTCAAAGCAAGTTGGATGGTGAAAGCAACACAACTAAGAGTTAGACAGTTGCGTTGTACCTGAACCCAATTTTGTTTTTATTCTTATCGTGTAGGAAAAGTTAACCGTGTTGGAGCTACTATTCTGTTCCGGGACAAATGAAGTCAATTCAATTCAGACTTGAAGGCAGAGAAAAGAAGGGGGAAGACTTGGACTTGGGAGTTGATTTAGTCATGCATGTTATAATTACCAGTATAAAATGATGTAGATGAAGAAATCAAGCGACACTGTTACTACTGGTAGTGTGTACAGTTTTTGGGAAGCAAAATGAGGAGTACTGTATTCATGATCCTGTTTTTTTCTTTGTCAGTCCAATGGCAATGCAATCTGCTGCTGGTTCTATCACTATTGCCAGCTTACATCCCGATAGAGGTAAGTGTTATCTCTCTCGTTCCGAGTGACCTAATGGATAACATCATGGTGTTATTTTTAACGCTGTTTTAACTCCATATATATTCATTATGTTCTCAACTTTTGCACAAATTCAGTGCCAGATATTCGAGGACCTAAAAAATCTCCAATTGTTGGACGACACAAGTGCTGCCCAGAGTTGCATTCTGCTAGCCTTCCTGGTGCTAATTAAAGAATGATGGAGATTTATGGAAACTAATAGCAACAATAAATGATGATCTATTATGTAATTTGCCTAATTTAATTAAAGCAAGTTGAGAGATCACAACATAATTGCAGAGATTTTACATGCTGTATTCATTTTATTTCATTAATAAAGTAATTTTATATGATTTGTATGGCTGCACTTTTGGTACAAATTATTTGGATATATTGTGTTCAAATCATCGGATGAATGTGTTGTGAATTGTGATGTGCATTGTTCCTCTCATGCAATACAAACTATACGAGTAGAAAAGAAAATGGTATTGACTGTATAAGTACTCTTATCAAAAAATCAATCCAACTTTAGTTTGAGCATTTCATCAAACACCTTAATGACATGAATCTATTCCATAGACTCAAATCAAAATTGCCAGATTTTCTAGTGTTTTACAAATTATATTTTACTAATATCATAAGATTACTAGCAATATTTGATCGTCTTTAGTGATTTGATTCTGTATCAAACCAAGTCTTAAAAACGAAATTGAGCCACAGTGGAGGATTGAAGTATAAAACCAAATTGATACCCCTAGAGGAAATTGAAGTGGAAATGAGAGTCAAATTCTTATGAATTTTACTTCCCATCCTTACAATTGAGAAAAAAAAAGACAAGAAAATGAAGAGAGAAGAAAAAAATAAAACAGACACAGTCTTATGGACGTAATTAATTTATGGACAAATGGCGAGCGACACACAATAACCTAATCACAACATACAATAAATGAATAATTTTCTTCATTTGTACAGTTTCTTATTTCTCTCTCAACTCTTGTAACCTTTTTATATACTTTCATGTATTAATTTCTTGCTAACTCTAATTAAATTATTTAAAATCCTAAGTTTACCTCTAATTAAGAATACCGTTGTTTCTCAACTCACAATTATGATCATAAGTTCCGTTTCGACTAAAAATCGGACGTACACCAATACTTTCCTATTTTAATATATATCTATCTAAATGTTAAACATTACTGTTCATTTTATCGTTGGTAGTAGATCCAGTAAATTCAGTAAATTTGCGTTTTACCTTGACCGGAATTTTGTAATTATAGAAAAACATAAATTCAGTAAATCACACACACACACACAGGAAAGAATGCTATGTAACAATCATAGTTGAAGTAAATGAAATTTATGCTTACCTTCCATACTTTAAACAAAAAAAAAAGGGGGGTTATAAGAGCCCATTATGTATTTTTTTTTTTTTGAATGAAAGAGAGGTCTAGCTTCTAATTTATTGATAACTGTTCTGATATATAAGGGGTGTTACAAAGCAGGATATCAAAGGTAAGAAAGTAGTCCCAAATGAAGCTCAAGGAAAGCATTCAAAGGTGCCTAAAACAGAAGTAAAAGAAAATTAAAAACATAGTAATCTAAAAGTGCAACAAGAATAGAAAAAAGAAATGCAATCAAAGTCTTGCATTTGCTCCAATTCTGCTGTTCTGTTGAATTTCAAAGGAGAATGCCACTGATCTCTTATCTGCCAAAAGTGGTTGTCAAGTGTCCATATGTTAATTTTAGAACTTAAAAATAAATTTTATTATATATTCTTCTTAATTAAATGTTTAGTGAACATGTACTAATACACGCGTTGCATTTTTAAAATAAACTTGGCTATCCAAATACTAAGTTTTAAATTAAAATATTATTACAATTAATTATAAAATATCCAAAGTAGAGTAAGACTTCTTGTTTTCTTTTTATTTCAATACTAGAAAATTTATCAATCCATATTTGTCAAGGAATTTACAATTACTTATTTTCTTATTTAATCATTGTTATGTATTTGTAGAGTATTAATTTTCAATTATCAAAATTACAAAAGTTCATAATATACTTGTAAATCCACATTTCCATGTTTTAATTCATTTTACTTGAAGTTAGATACATTTCCATGTGTTCGAAAAATGGAATGTTACAAGAACAAAACAATATCAAACTGATATAGTGAACTTCACTAGAAGCAATGTAGGTAGATTTTGTATTCCTTTTAATAGAAACTTGTAAGTTCAGAAAATCATATAAATATGAGGGAATTCTATGCAACAACTAACAACCATCGTTGTAGTAAATGAAACTTAAAATATCCAGCGTTCAATTAGTTTTTGGTTATGGTCATGGGCCTTCCAGCCTGCTTTTGGCATGAGCCCGCCCTTTTATCGTTGATACCGTCTTTGGTTGGTCAATTGATTGTAGGTCCAGTAAACACAATAAACATATACTGCTTAAAGCAAGTTCAGATTCTCTATTACAAAGTTTGTAGGACATTTCCTGTTGCAAGTTACTGATGAATTGGGCTCCAGGATTTTTTTTATGGAGTCCGCTTAAATTAAATGCTACTGCTGATAGAATCCCCGCATCACAAGTTAGGGAAAACACTAAAGAAATATGATCAACATGTTAAGATTTATTTCATTGAATGATAAAACAAACAAAATCAAATTATAAATTAAGAAATTATGTCAAAAAAGTAATAAGAATAAGAGAGAGAACAAATTGAATAGTACATGGTCCAAGGAAATCTTCATTTTGTTGTGACTCCTCTATTGTAAGAAAAAGTAACCAAGTTAGAGCTATTATTCTGTACTGAGACAAATCAGTTCAGACTTGGGAAAGCAGAGGCAGGGAGGGAGTTGACTTGGGAGTTGATTTGCACAAGTCTTGTTGTAATTTTTAGTATAAAATGGGGAAGATGGAAGAAATGAAGGGACACTGCTACTGCTGTTGTTACTAGTAGAGTATGTTGTTTTTCGGGAGCAAAATTAGGAGTGTAATAATGGTCCTCTGTTTGCTGCTCAGCGCTATGGCCATGCAACCTGCTGCTTCTGCTGGAATTATCTACAACCCCTTAAGACCTGGTATACGTTATCTCTCGTTCTGAGTGATTTAATAATCATGTACAACCAAAATTAAGTTTCATCTCCCAGTCTCCAGTAACAGTCCATATTATAGTATTTTGAAAAACAATAAATAAGCCAAGTGTATCAATAACAATGCACTCTCTGGTTTTAGTGCAAAAGAAAAAGAAAGGAAAAAAAATGGGTTTGTTACTTCCAAATTCAATATTATTTCTAGAACCCAGTTCTAAACAGTATTATTACAGTGTTATTATATATCATAATTAGGAGATGGTTCTAAATAGAAGTGTAGTTCAAGAATGGTCGAGTCAGTTGCCTCTGTTCCTTTTAGATGAGTTAAGAGAACAATCGATTTTGGTGATCTCAAGTAAAGTATGAGCGCTGCTTAATCAATTTGTATATGAATAACCTCGAGGTTTTTTTATGCTGTTTAATATATATCCATATTATGTGTTAGTGTATCCTCGAATCCATCCACCCCTGAGGCACTGCGTTTGTAAATCATGTTGTGGTAAGGAGTGCTGCGAGCTATGCTGGTCAAAGAATGATCGAGATTTCTGGAAACAAATTAATTGCCACATTTAAGGTGGATGATTAATTATGTAATTATCTAGTTTAATTAAAGCAAAGTTGAGAGACAACACAAGTACATTTTACATATTGTATCCATTTTGTTTCGGCTTGTATTACTACAGTAGGAAGTATATTGTGTGTTCTAATCATCCAATGAATGCAATAAAATCCTTTAATTAATTAATTATGTTGGGATGCAATTTATATATTTAAATTAATGTAAACTTTCAATACTAATTTTATTATTAAACTGAATATAATTCATGAATTATTTGTTTTCATTAAGTATGGTGGTAAAAAAATAATTCTAAATATGTTCTATATTACGGATTAGAGGCAGTTCCAAACTCTAGCTAGCTGTTCTTGATTTTTTTTTAATCCCAATTAGAGAAATGGTTAAAAATGCTGACCATTGAAAGCCAGGTATGATGCCAAAAATCATATATGTACCTTTGAGTATGTTTGTTTGAAATGTTATTGAGGTAGATGATGAAGAAGCATGGAAAGGAGACAAATGGCGAGCAGCGCGCAATCACCTAATAACAGAATATTTCTCTTTAGATCCTAACCGTCCGATTAGAATTCAGAGCCTTAATATTGGTCCGGATTCTTGTCCGAATGGTTGGGATAAAAAAAGAAATGTTGTGTTACCTTAGGTGCTCAAATACAAAATGCATTTTATTATTTGTTATTAGTAGTGAGGATCGGAGGTAAGTTAAATTTTGAGTATGAATCCGGACTATTTGATCATAATTAGGACTAATTTGATTCGAGATAGAATGCATTGAGCTCCTTTCCGTGCCAATAACAAATCGGATGATCCGAGTCTAAACTCAAACTTTGAGTTACTTTAGATGATATAAATTCCCAATAAACCAACTAAACACATTTCACAGCAAGTTGGACGGTGGCAGCAACCCAAGTAAGAGAGACATTTGCTATTTGTACCTTTGACCGGAAATTTGTTATTACTCATTTTTCATGTAGAAAAATTTAAGCAAGTCAGAGGTATATTCTGTTCCGGGACAAATGAAGTCAATTCAATTCAGACTTTTAGGCAGAGACAGGGAGGGGGAAGACGTGGACTTGGGAGTTGATTTAGTCATGCATTGGCAGTATAAAATGATGAAGATGGAAGAAATCAAGGGACACTGTTACTGGTAGTGTGTACAGTTTTTGGCAAGCAAAATGAGGAGTACTGTATTCATGATCCTCTTTTTGCTTCTCAGTACTATGGCCATGCAAGCTGCTGCTGGTTCTCTCACCTATACCAGCTTAAATCCCGGTGAGAACAAGTTTACTGCCGGTGGAGGTAACTGTTATCTCTCTCGTTCCCTGTGACCTAATGAATAACATCATGGTGTTTTCTTAACGCTGTTTAATTAATATAACTCCATATATATTCATTAATATGTCCTCAACTTTTGCACAAATTCAGCGCCAGATATTGGAGGACCTAAAAAATCTTGAATTTATGGACGACGCGATTGCTGCCCAGAGTTGCATCCTGCTAGGCCTCCTGGTGCTAATTAAATAATGATGGAGATTTCTGGAAACTAATAGCAACAATTATGGATGATCTATTATGTAATTATCTACTTTAATTAAAGCAACTTGAGAGATCACAACATAATTGTAGATTTTACATACTGTATTCATTCTATTTTATTAATACACTAATTGTAGATGATTCCGCGGTACTTCTGCAATTAATTATTTGGATATATTGTGTTCAAACCATCCGATGAATATCTTGTGAATTTTGATGTGCATTGTTCCTCTCATAAAATACAAACTATCCTAAGTTTATCTCTAATTAAGAATTACAAAGTTAAATACCGTTGACTCTCTCAACTCAAAATTATGATCATAAGTTCCGTCTCGACTAAAAATGAGACGTACACCGATACTTTCCTATTTGGATACATATCTATCTAAATGTTAAATTTAAATATATTTTATACCATGATATATTTATTAATATTTACTGTTCATTTTATTGTATTGGTAGTAGATCCAGTAAACGAACTGCACATATCGACATATATCTTGCGTTTTACCTTGACCAGAATTTTGTAATTATAGAAAAACTTAAATTCAGTAAAATCATTTATATAGGAAAGAATGCTATGTAACAATCATAGTTGAAGTAAATGAAGTTAATTCTGATGTTCTATACTTAAAGAAAAAAGGGTTATAACAGCCCATTATGTTATATAATATGACTAAATAGAACCATTTAAATTATCCACCTTTCAATTAGTTTTTAGGTCCAATTAGCTTACTGCACGTCTGCACCTATTGTGCTCCAAGCAAGTTAAGATTCTCTATTTCAAACCTTGCAGGACATTTCCTGTTGCAAGTTACTGATGCATTGGGCTCGATGATTTTTGGTATTATTTATGGGGTCTGTTTTGTGATTCGTGACGGATTAAATCGAACAACTCTGATCTCATTGTTCTCGGTACGATATTGCACTGGATCCATGAAGTAACTCAAACTTTGAGTTTAAATTCAGACCGACTGATCAGAACACAGACCAATCTGATTCTAGAAGGAATTGTTGGAAATATATTAACTAACCAACTAGATTTACATATGAATTTTAATCAATAAATTAAATAACAATTATATTAAAAATATATTCAATAATATAATTATAACTTTATTATCCGGAGCTGCAAAATGCGGACCTAAGGCAACTTTCCGTCCTAAGCGCAGGAATAATCGATTAACCCCAAGTTACGCCGGTATTCCTCCGCCTGCGGGCGCAACCGTGGTAGAGGTTGATGTAGCTTCTTTCAACAATGGTAGCAAAATAATAATTTTATTATAAAGAAAATATTTGTTTGTGAGAAAATAGAAATTGAACTTTATGAATTATAGAGCTAAGAGAAAGAGCTAGATGATATGAAATATTGAATGGATTATTAGATTGATCGATATATTTGATCTCCAAATGTCATATATTATTTATAGACAAATAACATGGCTAGAATTGTGTACATTCATGACAATTAAAATGATATTTATTATCTACCGTTTTTATTAATAAATATAAATAAATCATATAACAGCTCAAACGGACCAATTCATTTGAACGTTTTTGAAGCTGGAGAATTAACCATTTTAATTTGTCTATCAATGTATCATTAAGTCACTAGCTTACTAATTGATTCGATTTTCTGTGGAAACAAATAGTGAGCTTATATGTAGAAATTGAATCAATCAAATGAATTCACAAATAGCTCTACAATTCATAAAGTTAAAAAACATTAATATTAAAATAAGTATTTATTTATATAAGATTTTGGGTTTTCAAAATATATTTCTAACAGGAATGCATGGGGTCCCTTTAATTTCCCTGCCAAAGTAGATCGGATGGTCCGGATTCAAACTCAAAATTTGAGTTTCCTTAGGTGACATGAATTCATACTGTCATTAGCTTTCATTTTCTGCAGCAAATGTTGACCAAATTAGGTGTGATGAAGCCAAATATATTCAGACTTGGAAAACAAGAGGCAGGGAGGATACTTGACTTGGGAGTTGATTTGCTCAAGGCTTGCTATAAATTACCAGTATAGAATGATGAATATGGAAGAAAAGAAGGGACACTGCTACTGCTACTGTGTAGAGTGTAGAGTTTTTGGAGAGCAAAATGAGTAAATTCATGATCCTCTGTTTGCTTTTCAGTGCTATGGTCATACAAACTGTTTCTATTGGTGTCTCCACCTTAGATCCGGACCGTCCCTCTAGCACCACACGCCCTCCTCCAGGTAAGTGTTATCTCTGGTTCTAAGTGACTATATAATCATGTACAACCAAAATCAAGAACAATAGATAACCCATGTCTTAATTTCTTGTACAATATGTAGTATGTCTTTCGTTTTAAGCAAAGCTAATTTTGATTTATCAATTTGTACATGAATAACCTCAAGATTTTTTATTTATTTATTTTTTACTTTTTACACTGTTTAATATATATAACCCACCCCCCATATTCATATAGATGTTCTCAAATTTTTGCAAAAATTCAGCTCCGCCAGCTTCTCCATCCATTAGTCGCCCTGGAGATCCTCGTATCATTGGACCCCGCATTTGCTGCACAGAGAAATGTGGTTGTTTTGCGAGGTGCTGCTACTGATGCTGGGGAAAGAATGATTGAGGTTTCTGGAAAGTAATATGAACAATTATATATGTATGATTTATTATTTACTAATTATTTAGTTTCAAGCAAGTTAAGAGACAACATTACATTTTACATATTGTATCCATATTATTTCCGCTTGTATTACATACTGTGTTTTAATAATCATCCAATGAATATATTTTGTGGTAATAATTAATGAGATCCTATATATAGCTAATGTTGAGCCAAATGATGTCGTAATGCATTTGTATATATTTAAATATAATGCTGATGTAAACTTTTAATATGAATTTTAAGATTAAAGTGGAAAGAATCTATAGATGATTTGTTCCGAGTATTTTGCTGAATAAATATTCTATGTGAAACTGAATATAATTCATGAATTAATTGAATTCGTTAAGTATGTTGATAAGCAAAATGACACGCTGCTGTATTCTGAACAGTGCTAGGCTAGACGGGTCGGACGTACTGAATATAGCAGATTCATGATTGCGTCCGATCAGACAAGGTTTTAAATCTTAGATCTGACCATCCGGGTCCACCGAATTCTTACTTGATGCGTACCTAATACACAATTCTGTTGTTCGTGAGTTCGTCTCATACCATACAAACTATACGAGTAGAAAAGAGAATGGATATAGCTGTATACTTCACGATTTCTAATTTTCTATTTCAACTTCCATACCCCAAAATATTGAAAAGAGAAGATAAGAAAAGAGAAGGAAATATTTAGGCGTTGATCACTGGATGGTACGGACTACTGATTGATCTCGCCAGAGCAAGCTTTGGCCAGGTCCTCTTTTACATTTGCCAGTATATCCATATACAGTGAAATGACAACTAGACTTAACAAATTGAATTGTACATAAATGGTGCTGCAATTCTACAGTTAAAAGACAGCTAAACTTGAAATTCAAACTTGACAGCTGGGTGCTGCAATTATTGTGTACCGTGACAAATGAAGTCAAGTCAATTCAGAGTTGAAGGGGTAGGCAGGGAAGGGCTTCACATGGGGGTTGACTTGCAGAAGTACGTCCTGTTATAATTCTCGTATATATAAAATGATATAGAAAGAAAAAATCAAAGGACAGTGCTACTGTTACTGATACTGGTAGTGTGTTGAGTAAATGTTATTTCTCATTTGGAGTGACTTAATAATCATGTAGAACAAATTAAGAAATGGAATCTCACAGTTCAAAGTAACAGTCCATATTATAGTATTTTGAGAAACAATTAAATAAGCCATGTATGTGTTTCCATAAAAATGTACTCTTTATTTTTAAAGAAAATTATGGAAAAAGAAAGGAAAAAAACTAACAAGAAACAATAAGAGTTTGGGAATAAAGCTGGTGTTACATATGTTTGTGGATATTTAAAATTGAGCGGTTTGATTCAATTTTTCTCTCTCCTTGATGTATAACCAAATGTCAAAACTTTGTTAGTAAACACTACTACAGAATATGGTGATTGTACACGGATAATCACAAAGAGCTACACGGATTTCCTGCAGTGTAGGATATTAGAGTGTAGGAATGTCCCATCTTTTGCAAACGGATATTTATCCGTGTGCAATTATTAACAACCAACACGGATTATTAATTAAAAGCCGTGTACAAATCTAACTAGAGCTACACGGTTTTTTAATAAAATATACGTGTAGGAATATCAACATTCCTACACGGATATCAAATTACAAATCCGTGTAGCTCTCGTCAAGAAAATGATGATTAAATAAACCAATTATCAACAACCTCCACGGATTATTAATTATAAGCCGTGTACTAATCCAACTAGAGCTACACGGTTTTTAATAAAATATCCGTGTAGGAATATCAACATTCCTCACGGATATTTAATTTAAAAACCATGAAGGAATAAACATTCCTTCACGGATTTGTAATTAAAAATCCGTGTAGGATTTTGTTATTTTTTAAATTTTTTTTTTTTTTTTGGCTAGCCTCCACTTTTGTTAGCCATTAAAATATGCAGCTTTTTTTTTTTTTTAAAAACCAGATTCTCAGAATGTAATTTCTAAATTGCACTGATTAATTAAACTATATATACACTAATCAATTAATTTATACAAATCCATATTATTCATTACAAAATTCTGTATAAAAAAACCTTGCCCACATCTCTCTAATATCATCGATTTGCTCGGGGGAGTAAGCGTCCTTTGTCGATTCATACTACAATTACAAATTGGTGATTAGTAACGAGAAAATGTAGATGCAAGATTTATTATATTGATATTATAAAACGAAAAATTAATATGAATTACATACCTGTTTTGGAAATTTGAATTGTATTGTTTCGATCCATAGAAGCATGTAAGACATCGTGTAATAAGCGCACTCCCATGACATTAACTGTTGCGGGCACTGAAAATTTATATTGATCGGCCTATATATGTTAGAATGACAATAATTGTTTGCCCATGACATGAAATAAAATAATTACAGAGGGCTTACATCTAACCACGCACAAATCATCATATTCTTCTCATCTTTTGAGTCGATTTGTAGTCCTCCGTCTTTAACATATTTGTTAAAAGCCCTTACAAAATTAAGTGATTGTAATTAGCAATTTTGATACACAATTTAATTAGAATTGAAAAAAAATCAAACAAGTGGAAAATTATTCCTTACCTTTTAATAAGTTTGACGACCTTTTTGGCCGTTAGTAGTGAGATTTTTTCGGGCTTTTTGGAATCCATGGCATAGCACCGATTTGCAGCTGGGATGATGATGAGCAAACACCAGTGTTTGCTATGGCATGAGAAATATAAACACAATTATAATCACATTTAATTCATTTTTGTAATTATTTAAATAAAAATATGAGTAATACATAATTTAAAAATTGAAGGTTAGAATTAACTAACCACTGGTGGTATGGCACGAGAATGAATTTCTGGTTATTCACGGCGCAATGGTGCATCGCTCGGCACAGGTACTCGACAGTGTCCTTGGGATATAATTCCACCATCGTGGCATTGAGTTTGCCGGGATCCAGAAATAAAGTGAAGCTCTTTTTTTGTTCAACCGGCCAAGATTCAATGGATCGGATCAGCTTCCTGAAAAATCATCATATTAAGTTAGAACATATATTTCAGTGCTACACATCTGATATAAATAAATTTTGGTACTTACATGGCGAAAATGGTGACGTGAGACACATCGAGCCATTTATCACTACCCGAGGCATGAAAAATATCCCTGAAGTCCTTGGCCGATATCATCACAGAAGATGCTTCGTGCAGAAACGTCTCCTTAGGGATCTGGATCAGGATTTCCAGCTTGCTGTCAGATGCCGTGATCAATTTGTCATGGAGACGACGACAATCACGGGGCAAAAGGCTGTATTCTTGTGCGGTGAGCAGAGAGTGGTGTGATGATCCTGGCGCTACAGTCGCGACGATCGCATTAGTCGCGACGATCTCATCAGCCGCGACGAACTCATCAGTCGCGACGATCTCATCAGCTGCGACGTCCAGCTCTCTCTCCGTGTGTACCGGTGACAAATGGCTCTCCTGATCATCCTGTATCAAATTTTGGATCAATTTCAGCATTTCAAAAGAGTGGATTTGAATGTAACAAAAGATATTGATTGTTTAGATATTACCTGATCCAAAATGATCTGATTCTTGGGCCATGGGATAGTGGACATCCGGGCATCATCCAGAGTGAGCATTCTCTCGTTCGGGACAGGAAGAGGTATGTGCGACTATTGCTTCACGACTAAGTCGACCTCCACGAAAGCATACTCGGGACCGAGCTGATCATGATCCACATCTGTCGCTGTTGGACGTACGAGGCCCTTACCAATAGTAACGGGCACAGCACCAACCCAAATAACCAGCTTGCATTTGGTAGCGCTCTGCAATTATCATGTAGTCATTTTAAGAGGAAATGTTACCTAACAACAAATAAAAAAGTAGCAATTAATTAATGAACTAGTATTACCTTTACATTATCGAACGCGTCTCCCCAGGTCCCGGAAGCTTGACTGCTGCGCTGAAATCCCGGCGAAATGAGAGGTGGGTGCTCGGATTGCTGCCTAAACTGAGAGGATAAGCGTTCGAAGATTCTTGATTCCATCTCCACCATCTTTGCGTCATGGTCCTGTTGCATTTGCTGGCGGAGCCGCTCAATCTTGACATCCTGCTTTTCACGCTTTCGTCGAGGTTTTGATCCACCGAATACATCCTTGAAGCCCACGCGGACCCCCACACCCCTAACCCGACCCGGGTGCTCCGGATTCTCCAGCGTTTGAGACAATGCGTCATGCTGCCTGGAGACTGTACGGGCACCCGAATTGACCTCCCCCTCCACCTCCAACTGTTAAAAAAATTGAATAAAACAGAAGTTATAATTTTGTTTGAATGACGCAAGTTATAACAAGAATTAAGTACCATTTTCTGAGCCAAGGGCTGCAATTCTTCAGGCAGTCGAATCCTCCCGTCGGCTGTTATCTCAGATCTTGCCATGAACCAACCCGTCCCCTTAGGGTTGGTGATCTTTACAACCGGTGAGTCGGAATCTTTGTTTGCCTCCAGTATCTTCTTAAATTCGGACAACTTACCCTCGTACCCGCCTGACCCTAAATGGTGCGGGTACTTGTTCTTGGCAACAGTGCTCCTGCCCCTTTCACTTGTAGCCTTCATTAATCAAAGCCAATCAATTAGTGTAAGGCAGAAAAAGGATCAATCGACAAAAAACAGAGTTACAATTTTATAAATTTAGTTACCTGGAACTCGAGGGTTTGCTTAATCGCTACGAAGCCATCCCAGATCTCCTGGGTCAACCCGTCAAAGCGTCCGACCGGATTCTTCCCTTTGTTCATCCATTCGGTCACGAGTGTGCTCTTGTATTGCTTCCACCCATCGTTCATTATCTTTAGAGTGTGTTTTTTTCCGACATCATCTGTGATGTTCCATTGAGCCTGATTGACACAAAGCAAATGTCATTTTTCAGTTCATGCATGTACAGCAATCAAAAGAAATATTGAAATGGTGACATTAATTACCTTCACCATCTCCCACCATTCTTGTTTTTCCTCCTTGCTGAAGGCCTTCCAAGAGGGGAAACGGATATTGGCCTTCCTCTTCGCGAGATGGCTGCACCAATTTGAGTAATGCGCCTTGTTTCCCCCCTTCGGACACCCGTTCTTCTTGAAGGAGATTTGAAATAGCTTTTTTTCTGACATGGTTTTGCACGTCGTCGGACCTCTCGTCCTTCTTTGTGGTTCCGACTGGGCTACACCTTGCCCTTCTTCGTCTTCGGGGTTCCCGAAATGCTCACCCGAATGTGACATGATTCTACAAAAAAGAACTCATTTTGGTACAATTTTGGTCTGTAAGAACTCATTTTGGTCTGATTTTACAATTTTGGTACAAACCCAAATTTACAATAAGAACTAATTTTGGTCCAAACCAATACCTTTGCAATGGAGGCAGCAAGGCAACAAGGGAGGATCCCAAAGAAGGCCGACGAGCACCAGGGAGAACTCGACAAAATTAAACAATCAACAATTAACAGTGGTTCAAAATAAGAAATGCCCAAATAAGGAGGAAATAGAGAGAGAATAGATATTGCTTTTATTACCAAGAGAGGCCGACGAGGGAGGCGGCGTAGAGGGAGAGGCGGCTCAGAGGGAGGAGCAGCGGCGGATCAGTCTAGGTTTTTGAAAATCAGATAAGTTGAGGGAAGCTAGAGTCGGGTACTTAGAAATATTTACAAAACATTATAGTACAGCAAGAGGGGAACTTTCCACACGGATATCTAATTAAAAGTCCGTGTACGAAGGGTATCCTACACGGATATTTACTTAAAAATCCGTGTAGAAAAAATAAGAGCGACACGGATTTTTAACTAAATATCCGTGTAGAATACCCTTTGCACACGGACATTATATTATATATCCGTCGGTGAAGACCAAATTTTTGGAGGGAGATGCGCGCCAGCTTATTCATCACTGTGAATTACAAAATAAATACAGAAAAACGAAGAGTCGCCTTAAACCCTATATAACCTCAAAATATTCACTGAACCTAGCTATATATCCTTCTTAGTAAAAAAAATGGCTGAAGTCAAAGAAGAACCTGTTGAGCTCCCTGTTGAAACCCCACCTCCTCCTCCTCCTGTAGTGCCATCAATCCCACCCGGTTACGAACGACCACCACCAGGTTATCCCAGACGTTGGCCATGGCCGCGAACACTACCAACTCGCCTACGTCGCAGCCCCATGGGCCATCCGCCACCGAAGCCCTACATTCGTAGGGCAAAGAATGAACCCGTAGTTTAGAGTTTTTTTTTTTTTGGTTTATTGAATGAGTTTCTATTTTTTTTGGGTTCTATTATATCAGATTTTTTGTAATCTGTTGTTTAGAGGTTTTTGGTAACTTTTGTGAAGTTATTTACCGGTAATATATCAAAGTTTACTTGTTTACATTTATGTTTTTCTCTATTTATTTTTCTGTATTAGTTGTACAATTATAAATTTGTTAATATTTAACATTTCTAACACACTGATGAATATTTTCATTTGTAAAACAGTGAACAAGAATGAATACATAAATTATAAAAAGAAATTTACAAAGTTCATATCTAAAGAAATTAATATTTACAAAGTTCAAATCGAAATGAATTAATAAAATAAAAAATTTACTATATAAATTTCACAGCGTATCATACACGGATTTCAAATAAATATCAGTGTAGGAAGATGAATAATATAATAAATATTTATATTTGTACCATATTTAATTAAATTTCAAATCGGTGGGGAATTCTACACGGATATTTCATAAAATATCCGTGTAGGAATATCAACATTCCTACACGGATTTGTAATTAAAACTCTGTGTAGAATTGTGTTATTTTTTTTTTAAGATCCACTTTAAGATCCACTTTAATATCAGTGCATATTGCTTTAATATCCGTGCGCACGGATCTTAAAGTGGATCGGACGGTTATGAAGCTCATCGAACCCAGTTTGAGTCCGATGGGCGTCGGACCCAAGTGCTCAACACGTATCCTCTGCATAATATTACAAAATATTACATAATCAAAATATTACAAAATATTACAAAATATTACATAAAAATCATAATTAAAAAATATTACATAATCAAAATATTACACAGTGCCCTTTTTCTTTTTCTTTCTTTTTCTCTTTTTTTTTCACTTTTTGTACATCGGCCCATAATCCTTCGTTGTGATCAGATCTCATGTAGTTCGCTTCTTCTTCACTTATTGGTACCTCGATTGGCACGTCGGTGCAAAATGGAGGTATCTCGTCGAACTGGTCGTACTCTTCTTCGTCCACGACATTTTCAACCCCTAGAATCCTTCTTTTTCCCGATAGGACGATGCTCCACCTAGCATCACTCGGGTCAGTGGCATAAAAGACCTGTGTGGCTTGCTTGGCTAGTATGAACGGATCATCGACATACCCGACTTTGCTGAAATCAACGAGTGTGAACCCGTTGTTATCAACCTTCACACCCCGGTCTTCGACCCATTGACACCGAAACAAGGGAATGTTGAGGCGAGGACTGTAAATGAGCTCCCAAATTTTTTCAATAACACCGTAATATGACTTTGATGCCGTTACAGCCCGGGCATCCCCGGATCTACTGAATTCTGCGGAGGTCGCCACCAACATCACCCCACTATTTTGCGTCGCACTCTTATCACTTTGTAATTTAGTGTAAAATGTATATCCATTAATCTCGTATCCTTGGAATGTTCTAACAACAACTTGGGGTCCTTCGCCCAGTAGCCTAACAATTTCATCTACGGGCGACTTTTCGGGGTGTTCCTTCACTCTTTCTTTAAGCCATCCTGTAAAAGAACGATTATGCTCGTTATTCAACCACTTCTGACT